>JACXGJ010000172.1:0-163199 GCA_016801105.1 Esox niger
CCTCCTCCTCCTCCTCCTCCTCCTCCTCCTCCTCCTCAGCCTGGGGAGACTCAACATCAGTAACAGGTGCTGGCAGATCTTGACAAGGGCTGTCAGAGGAATGAGGAGCTATTGTGTGGTCTGAGGGGTTAAAACGGGTACCATCAGTAAGGTCCATTGCTCCACTCTCCAACGGGTGTTGGGCTTGAGCGGAGTGAGGAGGCCGCTGCTTCATCGCTGCAGAACCAGTGATGTCTCCCTGTTCAGTCGGTGGAGCGGCAGACAACTGCTGATGTGGAAATGATGGGTTGTGGGTCTGTTGGACGCCTCTCGGCGGCTGTCTCTGTCTGTGAACTCTGACCCTGGGCTCTCCCTGGCGACGGTAGCGGGCCACGCCGAGACGGGGTGGCTGGGTGTGGCTAGAAGGCTCCATTTCCATTCCCTCCCCATATGTGGTTGGGCCATGCCCCGATGGAGGACGTCTACGGTGCCTGGGAGGGCCGCGACCCAAGCCTTGGAGCGGAATAGGAGGATGATGAGGGTGGTGATGATGATGATGTTGAGAATCCTGCCCGAGCATTTGGCAGGGTCTCCAACTTCTCCGGGCAGGGACTCCCTCTACACCCCCAGCTGTGTCATTGGACAGCTGGTTACTAAGAGCAGCAGGACCCTTATGCTCCTCCCCTACAGCATCACCTAGCTCCTCCCCCTGCTGCCTGGTGCTCATTACTCTTCTGTGGTCTATACACTGTTAGAACATGATGCTTCCGTGTCCAAAGAAACAGCACTACCTGAAGGGAGACAGGAAATTAATGTGAAAATATAAGATATAGCACACCTTGAAAGACAACTCTAAAAACAGGTTTGAGATGGTGTTGAGAGTGAGTGAGTGAGCACTGTGGTTATGAAGTAGGTATGTACATCACTCCCAATATCCATTTTCATTTAAATTCTATCCTCAATTTCAGTAAAAGGAAAAATCCCCCACACATCAACAAAGTGTACATGAACACACACACACGATCCAGAAAGATAAGCAGAGCTGCAGGGGTTTCCTATATTCCAGGTCAAAACAAATCCTATGGGATTCATTTGGGTGTGTTTAATCTCAGGCATATTCTCCAAGCACTAGCACTACCGCAGCACAACAGATGGCATGAGGTGGAGAAAGACGAAGGTCAAAGCCTTGAAACCACCAACATGGGCTGAATACTACATTGTTTGATTATCTGTGAGAATACTCATATCTGAACACTGGACAGACTGAGTAGTAGCCAAATAATCAACATCAGTCAGTATCCTCACCTCATAGTATAAAGTCAGTTTTCACAATTCTGAACTGTATTCCAAGTACTCTGTAGCTTAACGAGCTATAGCTATCTGAACTCCAGTTGGAACCCAGGAATAAGAGTAGCTGCTAAGTAGGGGCTCGTAGTATCCTAAGAAAATACAAAACTCTTCCCAAGGGGACGCTGCGTAAAATGTAAATAAAAACAGAATGCAATGATGTGCAAATCATTTAAACCTTATATTAAATACAAAATAATATACATACAACATATCAAATGTTGAAACACTGCTTCTTGGAAAATATATGCCCACTCTGAATTTGATGTCAGCAACACAAAAGAATGGAAAAGTTGTGTAATGCTAAAAAACTAAACCTGGTGGAAAGAAAAGTTACATGATCCAGAGAGGATGGGTCTGTCAGAAGTGAGCAGGGGTCCACTACTCTGAAAGACTATGGACAAATAGTGTAACAAATTAATAATAACGTTTCTTAACGTAAAATTGCAAAGAGTTTGGGGACCTCATCATCTACGGTACATAATATCATTATAAGATCAAGAGAATCTAGAAAACCAATATTGGATGGCCATGATCTTTGGACCCTCGGTTGGCACTGCATTAAAAACAGACACAATTCTGTAGTGGAAATCCCGGCATGGGCTCAGGAACACTTCTAAAAACCACTGTATGTAAACACAGTATGTCACTGCATCCCCAAATGCAAGTTAAAACTATACCATGCAAAGAAGAAAGTAGATGTAAGCATTGATTTTTAAACGTCACCGTCTTCTCTGGGCCCAAGCTCATTCAAGATGTACCAAGGTGAAATGGAAAATTGTCCTGAAGTCATATCATAGACCCTGCGTCCTCTGGACAAAAGAGGAAAGGGATCAGCTGGCATCTTATTAGCACACTGTTCAAAAGCCAGCATCTGTGATGGTATGGGGGTGCATTAATGTACATGGCATGGGTGACTTACAGTTCTGTGAAGGCACCATTATTGCTTAACAATAAATACAGATTCTGAACATATGCTGCCATCCAGACAATGTCGTTTTCAGGGAAAGCCTTGCTTATTTCAGCAAGACAATGCCAAACTACATTCTGCATGTATTACAATAACATGGCACTAGTAAAAGAGTCTGGGTGCTAATCTGCCTTGCTTGCAATCCTGACCTGTCACCCATTGATAATTGAAAATGTTTGCTGCATAATGAAACAAAAAATACAGAGATCAGGGAACTGTTGAGCAGCTGAAATCCTATATCAAGTAATGATGGGGAAAAAGTACTTTCAAGACTACAGCAATTGGTCCCCTAAACTCCAAAATGCTTAAAGAGTGTTGTTAACTAAGAGGTGATGGAACACAGTGGTAAACATGCCCCTGTCCCAGCTTTTTTTAAACGTGTTGCTGGCATCAAATTCAAACTGGGCATGTATTTTTTCCAAAAACAATAATTTGTTGTTCTTTAAATACTTTTTTTAATGTATAAATGATTTGCACATCATTGCATTCTGTTTTTATTTGCATTTCATGCAGCATCCCATCTTTTTGGGAAACGGGGGTTGTATAAAAAATCTGAAATGAAAATTGGATGGATACAAAACAGAATGTCGAGAGTTAAAGCATGATAGCTGATCGAAGACTATGAGTAGAGGTAAATGCATAACCTCAGTATTAGAGGTACAGACAAAACCTGATGGAGGACACACACTTTGAACAAATACTGCAGATTATATGCTAGACCTATGACCTTTCCCCAGTGTTCGCTGCTGCTGTCTGGGCAGGAGCCTAGGGGTCAGTGCCCGTCAGGTCACAGATGGTCAGGCTGTATGTGTGCAACATGGGCTAGGCGGTCAGGCCGGTGGAGGGAGCTGTGAGCTGTTTACTGCTTCTCCATCTGTCAGGGCTCCAGTGAAAGCCACAGGGAAGGGATTTGCCAAGCCATTAACTCACTGATCTTACACTAGCTTGACACTCACACAAAACCGACCAATGTTAAAACAGTGTTTACATGTAGCATCAATCGAGCCATTGGTTCCATTTTGTTGACATATGTGGCATAACAGCAGGACATGAATCATTCATAAGTACGGTGGTGTGACGACTGGTTTGTGTTCAAGTCCTCTCATGGCCGCGGGAAGGACATAAAAAAGCGCAGGAAATAAAAAGTGTAGGACAGCAGGTACATTATGTGACAAGCATTAAAACATAAAATGAAAGAAAAATGCTTATTTACAGTAACCTGTCATTTCCGTCGCCTATATCTGGGCACAACAGTAAACATCTGTGAACTTAAAAAGAATAGAACCCAAAGGGAAATCGAGTAAGGGCTCAAATCTCCGATAAAAAATATATATAGGTTACGTGTTCCTAGTGAAATCTACTCAACGAATTGGGTGTCATCTGAATTTTTCCTAAAAGACACCTGTCTGAATGTCCAAGTCGATGAAAGCCTATTTATGTATCTAATTAAATTATATACAGGTACTGTCAAACAGACTAATCGGAGCAAAGGAACCATCATCGTTGGAGAATTATCCACTCGCGGCCATGGTACTCGCTGTAAACCTCCACGATATAAAAAAGGTCTTACCTGTTCGTCACATGTAATTGCGGCGTCGCGTAAGAATTCATTTCACCATCTTTGCTGGTCCCTCTGTCCCTTCAGACAACTTGCGTGGATGGATTAGGCCACGGTCTGCTCCTCCTGCATAATGACATCAGAGCGGATTACGAATGCACAAAGCGCTTTAAAAGACTGCTGTGTTTCAAATATTGATAGCGATGTAGCGGATGTATTCAACCTTTTTAGGCCACACTGCTGTGCGCTATCTGATCCAGTTTTTCGTCCGATCAGTAAGATTCGTTTAGCCTACAGTACATACACTGCCCGCAATGCACCTGCAGAAAAACACCTGTGTAAGCAAAATATCCACCACGGTAACACCGGCTCGTAGCACTGTATTCGAATCTAGATTTTAGACTTGAGGATACTATTTTCGAAGCGCAATCACACCTAGGTTACATCTTCACCCGAGCAAATACGCTATGCGGTTACCGTAATAACAGGCGATTAAAGATACGGGAGAATATCCTTTTCGCACAGAAAAACTTTTTAGTTGGGAAACATTTTTCCGCAGAAGCAAACACAACGAAACAGGGAGGGACTTACCTGAATTTTGTCCAATAGAAAATATTTTGACATAACTGCCCCTCCCTTATTCTTGATGAATACTTGGTAGGGAACAACATTTGGATCATCCAGGATGATGTACCATAGCATGTCAAAACCGTTCTTATGTCCCAAATGACTTCATGCTCCCATTCACATACATTTTTTGTACTATTTTAAGAGTGGGCATCAATAATAGATAATCGTTTGGAAGATAAGCCTGTATTATGTATTACGTTATTTCTGGAATATGACTGGATGAGAGTATGCTTAAAATCAATCATAAATGTTTTATCAAGACCATACTGTGTCACATAAAACCCATAACCCACGTTATAGAACTCCTGTGAAATGGGTTGTGTAGAATTGTCTCTTTCCCCACCAGGCTACTTATTGGTTTTCAGAGCTCCAGGAAGCACTGTTAAAAAAATCTGTACACTTTAATTCACTGTTGGCCTAAAGCAAAAACAACAAGAACAGAAAGAGAACAGAAAATTCCGACTCACTTTAGGTTTTTTGTAAATGTTTAATTCATGTCACACCCTCCACATCCACCTCCTCAGAGTCCGTGCCAGGCCCTCCCTCTCTCCTGTTTGTGATTGTTTGTGTTTGGGTGCCAGCCCCAGGCTCCTGTGATCCGGTTCCTGGTTTCCACTACATCTCCACTACACTTCCTCCAGTTTCCACACCTGCTGTTCATCTCCTCATCAGCTTGTTGCCAAATACCCTGGTTTCCCGTGAACTCATCGCTAAATTGTTGTTAACTACCTGGTAGTAATGTTTGTGGCTGCGTTGTCCCTGTATTCTGAGCAAACCTGTTGGGTTTTTGTTCTTTACTGCAGTTCCTAATGTTGTTCTCTTCTGTTCAGAGTTCCTCCATGCCTGCCTGCCTGCCTGCCTGCCTTGCTGCCCTGTTTGCCTTTCCTTGCCTACCAGCCCAGCCCAGCCCAGCCCAGACCTTGTGCCTGTATAGCCTTCTATCACAGGTGCAGTTCACCACCTGTAAGAAAAACAGGGGGGAGGACAAAGACATATATAGAACAAACCAATAAGACATTTAAATGATATACTCCCATTCATAAACATTCTCAAGGGTAACTGTTTAAGGTATAATGATTAACAAATTCACAAGCTGATCAAATAGGAAACATGTACATGATATTGGCCTGTAAAAAAAGATGAACATGACCAAATCATAATCCCTCACTTCTCGATGGGCATGGTAGGCATCTCATGAAGGCCCCACTTCACAGTCAGAGACCAGCTACCATCTATTTAGGTTTGCATGGGCTATAAATAGATGCTGCCTGTTATTGTGCTCCTGCATTTAATTCAAGTGAATCACTGTCAGTAGATCACATAAAACCATGTACATATTCGTATACTTTTATCAGTAATTAAACCCTTGCATTGAAATGTTATAGCACATGCCTACTATCAATTGGTTCCTCTGAAGCTTCTCTGCATAGTAGAGAATCCACTGAGTATACTGTTTTGACAATTTGTTTGTAGCCAAAAAGGTTTGGTTGTGATAGTTCCTTCTGTGAATATAAAATTAGAGAGGTTTATTGTGGCAAATTTTAATATCATTCATTAAACTGAGTTTAACACACAGACAAAAAAAATCTGTCATCTAGACAACAGGAGGATTTGTTCATTTGAATTTCATGCTTGTTTCATGAATTGCATTATTCAAATCGAAGCGTGTACCTAAGTTGACAAGTTTATTGAGCCCCTCACAAATCCCCTGAGAGCCACCCTTGGAGATTTGGCAGCAATACTTGTCCATAGAAGGCAGTCCAACCACATCAATAAGGACAACAGCCTGTTATGAGATTCACATAGTCTTCTAGTCAGCACCAGGTGGCTCTTCTAGCAGTGCTAAAAGTTTGGTGTATAATGGTGTTGTGTGAGACCAGAAACAAACCTGTTCAGTGTTTGGTTTGGATTCCACCACAACTAGTGGGCGGAAGGGCACAGCATGTATCAAACAAATAAACTGAGCGTTCCACAAAATCAACATTTCCCATTGTTAGGGCTGAACATTTCTGTTACACATCTCTGGTCAACAACAATGACTGAACTGAGGAACGTGCAAGTGTGCCAAGGATTTTAATACATTTTAATGACTGGGAAGATAAGCACCGCACATGGCAATTCTGACACGTCACCTGGTATACGGATGCAAATTAGTTTGAGCATGAAATGAACTACAATCATTAGGAAAAACATTAGGTTAAAGAATCATACAAAATCAGTATTTAATTTAATTTGTTTTATTACAGAACAGGACAGTAAACAAAATGAGTAGAACTGACTAGACTGGGCTTTTTTTGGATACTGATGATACAGATAGATGAATCCGACAGGCAATGTTCATATTTTCCCATTTTTAATGAAAGATAATATTGTATTTTTTGATCCAAATTCACAAATGAATAAGCAAATCTGTAATTTATTGACAGCAATGAAAATGTGTTGATCTACAGCAGGGGTGTCAAACCGGTTCCATGGAGGGCCAAGTGTCTGCAGGTTTTTGCTCTCACCTTGTACTTGATTGATTAATTAGGTCACTCATTGGTTAGTTTCTACCCTCACCTGGTTGTTTAGGTCTGAACTGGGAACCAATTTATAGGAAAAACCAAAAACCTGCAGTCACTCTGCCCTCCGTGGAACCGGTTTGACACCCTTTATCTACAGGGATATTTACAAGGGATGCAGATTTTTTTTTTTTTAGGGGGGATGGTAGAGAAAAGTTTGTCTGTGTCAATTTAATTGTATACAGTTATGTTCCTTTGATTAATGTATTTGCAATGTTGACGGTATAATGTTTTGCAAGAAAACACATTTCTGTTTTACAAAATGCCAAATACTGTAGTTGTCTTGAAAACACTGGAAAACTAGAAATATTTTTCCAAGGAAAGTGATTAACCTTTTAATATTTTGATATCAGCGAAGTGACAAACTGATCACCACAAACTAATCACCACTGCTTATAGAATATGAAGATTACTGCAAGGATCAAACCATATCCCATAGAAACTCACTAGTTGCAGGATTTCATTCACCATGCTGCCAGTCTGGGCTTTTGTTTAGGTTTGTCTCTACTAAATCTATGACTCCTGTGGTAATATTTATTTGGGCCCAGCCCCTGGTCTCAGCCAATCCTTCAGTGCCCGTTCACTAAAACCATGGCCATGATCGGATTCAGAGTGTTTAATTCACAAAACAAATCAGACCCATCATGTTGGTCCATCATTTATTTTCTCCAAACGTTATACCACAATGTACAGTCTGCATAAAAACAAGAAGCTAAAATGATTTGTGGATTCAGTTGTGGATTTCTGTTCTGGAATGGGGAGCTGGTATTGATATAGTCTAAATGAAAACTTCTAGGCTTCACTGGTCTCAGGGAGGGGTGGGGTTCAGACGTACAGTAATCCCATAAATCCTCTGGCCCCTTCCCAAATTATAGGCAGAATACGTCAGGGTATCTGCCCAGCGTCCAGACAAATGGCAAAAACGTTCAAATAATTCAAACCCACATTGGTGTTTACAAACCATTGTCCCAATATTTACATGGTGCTTGAAATTTGGTGCATAATGGTGTTGTGTGAGACCAAAAACGAGGTTTGGTTAGGATTCCTCCATAACTAGGGGGCAAAAAGACAGTTATGGAAATTCTTGAACTGATGTATACTGATGGACTAGTTAAATTTACTGAGTTCCTATGTTTGGATAAGAAAAGGAATGTAGGAGGGGGATCTGGCAATTGTTTATGGTCATTGGATGGTTAAAACCATCAGTGTATCTTTTCTGTGTCCAGGTGTTGTGTCCCTTCCAAGTTGAGTAAGTCACCTACAAGTCATTGGTTTAATGTAGGGGAGGACGCCTGGGTATCGACAGGACATAGGGAATGTAGGGGAGGACGCCTGGGTATCGACAGGACATAGGGAATGTAGGGGAGGACACCTGGGTATCGACAGGACATAGGGAATATTGATTAAATTACCATAACACAACACTCAGCATGTATCAAACAAAAACACTGAGCGTTCCACAAAGTCATCATGGGTGTTTACAAACCATTGTCCCAATATTTACATGGTGCTTGAGAAATTATTTGTACTGTATATGTTGACTGTTGAGTCATTTAATTTGAGTACTTTTGCAGATCGCATTTCACAATGCTCTTATCCACAGCATTTTACAATGCACATTCATCTTAATATAGTTATGTAGAACAACCAGTGCTTTATTCATGCTTCTATTTTTAGGCAAACAACATTCTAGTTCATTTGTAAATTAACACACACATTTTGATGAACACAGTCTAGTGTGCGATTTGTCGGTTCTTGCACATATTTTACCCCAAGTCAAGCGCTGAGGACAATCACACAAAACAGAAGTTGTACGGCAACAGAGAAAATACTAACGGCATCAAAACTCATTTTTGTGAGACTCAAAGAGGAAAACAAAACCAAGTGCCTGACATCAAGACCAAAATGTATCTCTTACGTTCCTGTGAAGGACAAGGCTGTCAGTAGTTTAAAGGCTGTGTCTACAGAACGATTAAATAATGAGAGAAATAGATGTTGCAACTAGTAAGTCTGGTGACTTCTGTAAAAGAATATATGTGTTACTGGGCCACACATTTCAAGTGAAATTGAAATCAATCTCTAAGTTGTTATTTTCACTGGTAGATTATTTTGAAGGTGTTTTGATGAGGGCAACAGCTGCCCATACTTCAGTAAAAACAGTATGCACTTGTGTGAGTCATCTGCTAAAATAGCTGAACTTCAATTAAAACAATACGATAAGTAAACATATATACCAAATTCTATTCACCCTAGTTATAATTTGAGGTTAATTGCATTTTTTAACAGACAAAGTGGTTATATTTAATAACCCTTTATAGCTGTGCCATTGTGAGACCGGCATTTTAATCCAGCTCGCGGATCAGGGGACCTAGGGAGTAGCATGAAAAGAAACTGAATGGCAATATTAATAATAAAGAAATATCCCTTTATTTAGAGAAACACATGTTTTCCCATTATTGAGGAATAAATCCTTTCTATCAAAAGGAAATTGGGATGAATGTTCTTGTTATAATATCCTCTGCATAATGGAGCAGAATGGTTAGATGTGGTGCAGTTTAGATATTGGCGGGACCCATTTGGCTTGCTAAAATGGCAAGTCCTTGTCTGAGGTAGATCCTTTGAGTAGTGTAAGAATGAATGTTGTGTTTTAGTTCCAGGCCTGGTGGGAGGTGTAAAGGGTGGCCAGGTTACAGTCTATATTTGGGTCATAGTTGGCTAACAGCTAGGCATTTGAAACTGATCTGGTGAACAGATGGGGTGAGGTCCTTTAGTAATCCAGTTTTAATTTTTTTTCAATGTTATTTATAGTGATGAATACCTAAGAAAATGCTAGTGTTCTGTTAATGGGGAATTTTACCCCAAATCTTTGTTCCAGTGAGAAACAGCAGATATACACACAAAACAGATGTACCTCAGTATGCCAATATAAATACAGCTCTGGACAAAATAAAAATGACATTTCAAAAGGAAAGTTTTGAGTGGGGAAAAGAAGTGTTCAATTTGCTGTGGTCTCTTAATTTTAACACTTCTGTTTGTCACTCAAAACCTTCCATTATAACTTTTTTGGAAAAGAAATAAAAAGCAGTGGTCTCTTATTTTATTTCTGGAGCTGTATATATCGCTATATATTAAAAAATGTATTGGGAAACTGTGATGTGGAAAATGATTTTTGTAGCTCTGTAGTCTGAGTCTGGTACAGATTATTAGTTATGTCCTCCACCCCTTTCCTCTCTCCTCCTCACAGCACTGCAGTCCAGACAGTCTTCTAATCTGACTCTAGTGTGCTGCCAGTCTGTGAACTGCAGAGACACGAGACACTGACACACTGATGCATATTCAATTAGATTGACATGCATAGAGACCCAGAAATACTGACAGTGTGGACTCGGGACTGACTTTGATTTTGTTTAGCACACACAATTGCTTTGTGAATGTACTTCAGTTTTTCTCCTGGTTTTGACAGATTTTCATGTAAGACCGCAATGAATCCATTCTACCTGTTGCTCCTTTTTGGTGAGTAATGTACTTTCCTGTGAGTATTCGTTTTATTTTGTGCGATTGTGATTGTTTGTGTGGAAACGGTATGATTGACATCACCACGTTGTACCTTTTCCCAGCCACAGTACCAGCGAAGACCAGGTTCATGCCAGGCTCCTGTAACTTTGAATCCAGCACCTGCGAATACATTTCAGATGCAGGCTTTATGAGCTGGATGCTCAACAAAGATGGTAGGAGACCAATGCAAAGAGGAAGATAATTCCTTCCAATGTCACTACGGTTTCTAAAATACATTTACCTGCAACCTTTGAAGTGTTTGAAATAAATGACAGCTGGTTGTTGTAAGTGGAAAACGTTATAGAACATTGTCCTCTAATCAATAGTTATCAATGTATAACCTGTAGTAGTTATACTACTTGTATACTACCTACTTGTTATACTTGTAGATGTGGTGTCAACAGTTGTTGCTTTGATAGAAAAAAAGGGGGAGGAGAGAGACAGAGGGAGAAACATCTGGACTGTGTTGTTTCCAGGACACATCTGGAGACATTGAAAGAACAGCTTTCGGCACCCACAGCTCTTACATTTGGTATTATTTTGAGCCGGTTATGTATTTTACCCCTTAAGCTCTAATCTTTACAGCATAATTACCGAAGGGCACATAAGAATACATTTTTAGGTTTTTAATGAAAACCTTGTAATCATCACTGGTCTGTAATGGTTCTATTTGCTCTGAGATGTAAACTATAGTCCGCTGAGAAGCAACATTTTTAATGTGTTTGTGTTGGACTGTCTACCATCTTTTCACTTCATCATCTGTTTCCTTTCTCCCTTTTTCCATCGAACCATCCTACCATTCCACTTTCCCTCTGGGCAAACCAACAACACTGAATTCATTAGACGCTATTATAATTGTTCTTTCAGTTTTTTTACTCTAAACTGCTCTTCTCAGAGGCTTTCATCTCAGTGGGCCCTGGCCTAGAGGACCTGGATGGGTATGAGGCCCGGCCTGATGGGGAAGACAGGCCCAAGGGGGAGGACAAAGCAGTTCTGCTGGGCCCAGCCATGGCACAAGAAGATTGGAGCTGCTTAAGGCTGGTGTACCAACTCTCTGGGTCGAGCACTCTACAGGTCCAGCAGCGATGGGAGGGAGATAGCTTTGACCGGGCCCTGTGGAGCACCCAGACCACTTCCCACAGCTGGCTCGTTTCCAATATCGACCTCAAGAACAGCACCGATCCATACAGGGTAAAAAAAACACTCCCGAGAACATGGAAGACACATAGATACTATTGAATCATGTTGTCTAATCTAAACACTGCTGAACTTATGTGGAGGTGCGGTGCCTGGAGAGTATTGTAAAGAGCCCCACAAAAGATAAACATGTGTCCAATCCCGGAATGACATGCATGTCTTCTATCAGCTGTTTAAATCTCTGGTTTGGTCTGAAAGCTGCTGCCTCCTGCTGCAAACCTGACTGGTTTGATAGAGAATTAGGAGGCATGATATGAACTTGGTGCACACAGTGGCAGTCAGGTATGCACATTACAGGGACTCACTCTGCACTTGACCTTCTACTAAGGCATTTCTACCGTAGCTACGGAACATGGACATGTAATAGCTGTCTGTACCCACCTCTTTCATTACGGACCCTCTGTTTCTCATCAGATTGTCATTGAAGGCAGACTAAGTGAGCGCCCAGGCAGCAATGTGACCATCTCTGAGATACTTATTAGCCCTGGATACTGCTTGGGTTAGTATGTCATTATATTATACACACACAATCTAATATGCACACACTGTCGCACAGCATCACACGCGCAAAACACAAACCGTATGGCATGACATCATGATGACTCATTCCGTATCAGTACTGTCTTACTTTCAAAAGAAGTTGAATCAACGCAATGTTTGAAATGTGAATACAATAAGTGTTTTCTCCTAAGGTACAGTTTATAAAATGTTAATCTCATTTTTCTTTTATCGTCTGCCTGTTAAAAAAATCCAACGAGGCAACAGTAATAATAATAAATAATTTTTGCTCAAGAGTACAGTCATTGCTTCACTATTAAAACCTAGCATTCAAACACCAAAATGGCTCCCGACGTTGCACAGCATTCATTTTTCAGATATGGAATTTTAGAGCAATTTCAGATAAAGACAGTTTTATGTTTTTGCAACTTAGAACACAAACCTGAAATATCGTAATTGTGAGTTAACACACGTGGAATTACCTTTGGCAGTAATTTCAGCTGTGAGTCTTTTGGGATAGGTCTCTACCAACTGATGGCAATATTTGACCATTCTTATTTAGAAAATTATTCAAGCTCTGAAATGATCCTTGACATTAGCATTCTCTAATTGCCACAGTCCACCGATGAATGAATGGAGCTTTAGTATAATCAGAACCAGGGGACATAGCAGGTAGAGTCCATACACCACAAAGTATTGTATAGAACATCTCACATTAATGAAACAATGAATTACTCTGTATTGGACTATTTACTTTGACTGCTGTTTCAATTCGAAGCCAAACAAATGTGTCACCGATTACAGCAGAGTGGTAGCTGGAATTGTCAAGTATCTTCTATATCTGCAGCGCAACCAGGAGGACTTGGGACAGCGGCAGCAACGAGTCTTTTGAACGTGGTACTTGGGCGGTGTGGACCAAGACTTCCCATGTTTAAATGTTTAGATATACAGGACATTTTCAGTTGAGAAGGAAAATTGACCCTACTCCCCCTGCACAATAATATACGGCCCTGGAAAAAATGAAAAGACCACTCTGCACCTTTTTCTTTCCATTCCAAAGAAGTTGAAAAGGAAAGTTCTGAATAAGGAACAGAAGTGTTCAATTGGCGGTGATCTCTTAGTTTTAACTTTTCTGTTCCTCACTCAAAACCTTCCTTTCAAACTTTTTTGGAAAGGAAAGAAAAATGTGCAATGGAAATTTTTTCCAGTGCTGTAGCAGGGTAAGACCTTGGGGCTGAGACAGGGGGGTTCAGTGAGACTGTGGCCCTATCAGGGGGAGGCCCGGGGAGGCCCAACGGGCAGAAAAGTAAATTCACCCACATTGCCAAGCATGAACAAAAGGGATGCCAACCAGCCACAACCAGACTGAAATGAGGGCTAAGTATTGCCAGGAGAATTGCACAATGTGTGCCACAGAGAGTCAACAACAGGCTGGTCCATGCCTCTGAGAGCAATTTATACTTTTTTTTTTAATTTAAAGAAGAATGAAGAAATAAAGTGCTAAACAGAAAATGGAGCCACTTATTTCACTTAACAATATCTTACATATGTGTACCTAATTTATCATTTCAATTTCACATTTAAGAATTATTCTTCATTCTGTGATTTAATAATAAAAGTTATGATTTATTTATTAAATGTTTAATGAATGGCGCAGTCTGTCCGCTGTGCCATTCATTAAAAATCATCACTTGCCAGATGCTGTGCATTGTTTTCTTAATGATTCACACTGTTGTCTCCAGAGTGTGATTTTGAGGACTCCCACTTGTGTGGCTACAATAACCAGTGGAACACCAATGTCAACTGGTACCGAGGAGGAGGGTCTGCCCGGGACCCTCAGAGAAACCTACCTGATGACCACACGGAGGGCAACGGAAAAGGTGCCGGCATTGCAACTCACACTTAAATGTGACTTAATGCCAGATATTTTAGCTTGAGTCAGGAAACACTTTGAAATACGCTGAACGGAGCGACATGTGCACTCAACAAAAGCCCTTAAAATTGTATCCTAAGGACACTTCACAAAGTACAATGGACAAGGGAATAAAGGACCATTTGTTTATAAAATCTTGGCTTGAAAAGCAAAGCTGTCATTGCCCTCCTAGGCCACTACATGTTTGTGGATTCGGTGTATGCCAAGACGTTCCACGACGTAGCCAAATTGGTTTCTCCTGTTACAACGGTACCCTTGTCGGGCTGCCTGAGCTTCCAGTACCAACGGGGTGAGGAGAGAGGGAATCTGTTCTCCATCTACACCAGGGACCAGGCGGGTCAATACCAGGAACTCTGGAAAGCCAACCCAGGGAACCAGAACCTCATTGACTGGGCTCCTGCCGCTGCCGGGTGGATGCCTGTACAGGTGGACATCAAGGCCCCCTACCCTCTGCAGGTCAGTGGGGGTTTTCACCAGGAGTGGGGTTTTCACCTGTGGGGGGATTCACTTGTTTGTGGGCCCAATCTGCTCTTGTGCTCAAATCTTCTGGGGCTGTAGAGAGACATTACATCCCCTAAAACGTGGGACGGCTGAAAAGTTGTGTTTTATATTCAGACACTTGTGATGTCAAGGGAAGTGAATGCATGCGATGTCTGGGCTTGTTCTAGAAATTGCCACTTTCTGCACACAAGCTGCATGTCAAACTCAACAGTTATAAGTGTTTTGAAGAAAACTATTCCTGCGCCTGCTCTTTTCAGGTGGTATTTGAAGTGGAATTTAACAGCCCTAGAGGGGGCTACGTGGCACTTGATGACATCTCCTTCTCTCCTGACTTTTGTAGTGAGGAGACAGGTGCGTCTGTTTGATCTGCCTCTTCCAGTTTCCATCACACTTTCCTCGTATCACACCTTTCATTAAAAAGTTATAGAGTGAAAGCATGAAAGAGGAGAAACCATGCTATTAAAAAGTGTTGGGATTCATCCTATAAATAAATCCCATACTTGCCATAGAGCCGACCTTTGACACGTCTATAGCCAACTGTGACTTTGAGGTGGGTTTCTGCCGCTACACCCAGGATCACATAGGATTCCCATGGAAGAGAGTGTCAGTCAAACCCAATATCTACAGGACCGGCGACCACACCACAGGGGCAGGTAAGACATGATAACTTTTTGATCACAAAGAAATGCCAACAAGCATAATGACTGTTATTACTGGTTTCTGAAGTTTGTCCTGTGTTTGATGATTTATCTCCCCACAGGGTTCTTCCTTCTGGCCCACTCCCGGCTGAGTAAAAGCTCAGGCTACATTAGTCGCCTGCTAGGTCCTCTATTGCCAGGCAACACAAAGTGCTGTCTGAGATTCCACTACTCACTCCGGGGATTCATCCAGACAGAACAGGCTCTTATTGTTTACCTTCAGGATCAGAGTGGAATCATAAAGGAGAAGCTATGGACCCAAAATGATACGTCCAGAGGAGTCTGGATTGCTACAGAAATTAACTTCCAGAGTCCACAGACTACCAGGGTAAAAGGGATTAAAATGTGACAAAGAGCAATATTCTCTCTAGGTTTGTAAATCCCTTTAACTCCATGACAAGTCCAAAGGATCACCTTCTAGAGCCCACAGGCCACCAGTGTGAAACAGAAAGGGGAATGTGTCTAGGTTCATAATTCACTCTGCTCATGGTGCCTTAGTATTAAATGGTAGAAGACAGGATCGTTATTAAGAAATTTGATATTTTGGTTAACATTACTCAGCTTTTCAAGTGTTATAACTCTGTCTGCATGACATTATATGGTTACTCCTTGCTGAACTTAAAACCTGTTTTTCTGTTTTTTCTTCTTTACAGGTGGTGTTTGTCAGCTCATGTAAAAACTTCTGGGACTGTGGATCAGTTGCTCTGGATGACATCAGCGTGACCCTTGGTTACTGTGATTTTACAGCAGGTAACTCTCCTTAGTGATCACTGATGCCCCAGGGATATCAGATACAGTCATCTCTCTGTAATAAACACTAATCCAATTGAGAGTCATTATGTTTCCCATCTGTAGGTGCCCCACTCTCTGTCCCTGGGCACTGTGATTTTGAGGCCGGTCGCTGTGGGTACATTCAGGACAAGGAAAGTGACCAGGCGGACTGGGTGATGATGAGAGGGCCAACCCCAACCTCTTACACCGGCCCGATGGGAGATCACACTACAGGACTCGGTGAGAAATCCTTCCACACTCCCTGTGATGACTGTGCCATCATTGTAGCCTGTTTCCATGTTATACTGCAATAGTTGGAGTTAGACCCTGCTGAACTCTGCTTGTCAGGGTACTACATGCACATTGAGGCGTCTAACATGCTGCCTGGTCAGAATGCCCGGTTACTCTCCAGTCCTCTGAGGGGGTCCAGGGGTCCTCAGTGCCTGCATTTCTTCTACCACATGTACGGCTCCAGTACAGGCAAGCTTCACGTCTATCTGAGAAAGGATGGAAAGGATGTGTTGCTATGGAAACGGACCGGCGAGCAGAGCGTTACCTGGTTGAGAGCCACCGTGGAATACCAAAGCGATCAACAGCATCAGGCAAGTGATAAAAACCTAACTTCCCACAATCCCCTTTGTCTTCAGTAAATGAACACCACCCTTCAACAAGGAAACAGCAAACATGTCAATTAATATATTGCATCTGACTAATTAATTTCAGTTGATTACTACAGTGCCCCTCTTCGGCCAATCAGGGAATAGTTTGAAGAGTCTTATTGAAAATGTGTTCAAGACACATATTGTTTTGTTGAGTCATTGTTTGTTGACTGTTTTCTTTGATTGCTGTAGATTGTTTTTGAGGCCATCAGAGGTTCCTCAATAAGGAGTGACATAGCCCTTGATGACATCGTGTTTGAAACTGGACCGTGCCCAGGTACTGTATATAATGCCCTTTTAGGCTAATACAATCTCTACAAAAATTGACTATATTGAATTGTTTTGCTCTGTGTGGTTTTTCAAATCATTGTTATGTTGGGTAAATTTTTTTTTGCACAGACACTGAAGTGAGAAAAACAACCCATTCCCCTGGCAACTCAAATGATATTGAGTGAAGAAACAGGGGACAGGAAGAGTTCTGGATAGGATAATATTTCATTGTTGCACACATGGACAGAACCTTTGCACATATTTTCATATGTGATTTTCAGTTGCACTCAATTATTTTGCATATGAATAGTTTAATATCAAAATGCTTTACATGCATCTAGTCATCAATATTATAAAGTGATAAGATAAATGTTAAAATCTTTATATATGTTAATCATTTAGCAGATTCATTTATCCAGAGCAAGTTACAGTGCATTGATCTTACAGTTTTTCTCGGTTTTTCACTTGGGCTGATTTTTCAAATCTTAACATTCTCTGAACTGTAAATGCAATCTTCACAACTATTTTATGGGACATCACAACTCTATTGCTTGCTGCAAAATGTAGTAACTCAACCAAAACATTTAATTCAGGCTTGAAAACCTAGGTATCGTGTCAGTAAATTGTCCAATGCCACCAAACTCAAACATTTTTTGTCTTTGAGTGATCCGTGCTTGTCAAAAGGTTTAGATGTTTTTTCACCATGGCAGTCTACCCTTAAAATGTTTGTATAAACATTTCAGTTTTGTTCTACTTTTTTGTTGACACTGACTGCATACTGTACTACACACAAATGTCAGTTTTGTCCAGCTTAATGCTGTTTTGTATCACACTGAGCTTTTTAGATACCAGTTTTAACAGTATGCAAAGGTTTACTGGGAAAAGTCAATACTCAATCAAACAAACTTTTTCTATAAAGCCCTTTAACATCAGAGGATATAGGATATAGATATATTATGTTCTCACATCTCATTACCTATTAATTTAAAAACAGAACAATAACATTTTAGATGTGAAAGTACCTAATATATATAAATATTTTTTTAAGTAAAATCAAATGTGAAAACTTTTTGTGGAAATAGGTAAATAGACATATTGAGAAAAGGAGTATGCAAATTTGCCATGTTTTGCAAAAGAGATTCTGTATTTACAACCAATCAATTTACCATATCACTACATGCTGCATGACTTTTATTCCATACAGTACCATGGAGGGCACTTTGATAAAGCAGATTGGGACGAAGGTCTTGTTTAACAGAGGAGCTAAATGCACTCCTCTGTTAAGTGTTGCTGATGCAACACAGAGGCTGACTTCCAAAGTGTTGTGAGGAGATCAATAAATTACTTAACTTCGGGGCATACTTGTGACTTAAATGATGTTATTCATGTTCAACTTATAACACATAAACAGGTTTTAAATTGATATGAATGAATCCATCCATTCTTAAAAGAAATAAACCTCACTACAATTAAAGTGCTCCCACTATATAGGCATTGTCTGCACCTGCTCAATCATTATGTCCACAGACACTATAGAGTCCATAGCCATTAAACACATGCCTCTGTAGAGAAGAAAAACGTTTAATTAACGTTTAGTCTAACGTTTTTTATGTAATTAACTTTCCTGTCAGGCAATGGTACCTTCCGCAATTAAACGTTAGCTGATATCTAGCTATATGCTTTAAGTTGCGGAACGAAGCTGCCTGTCTCACTGATGCCAAAGCAAGAGAGAGGGGGTGCTGCTCTCCCATTTCACAACAGAATACACTGCACCTGTTCATCAAAAGAAATCCAGCAATTGAGGATGTGCTTTTGTATGGATCCAAAATAAGGAATTTCATCACTGATGTGTCAAGTGTGGACGTATTGATGTGGGAAGTATGAGGAAAGGAGACTAATAGCTGGTATGAGGGAGAAGGGGATACATTAGTTGAGTTAAAATAATATACTGAGATATCCCAATTAGAAACATATATAACTGTCAGAATAATACATAACTATTACAAACAGCCTCCACTCTTATTTTTTGTGTTGGAAAGTAAGTTCTAGTTGCTCCCGGTCTTTGACTGACATTAATGCTGTAGGTGGCGGTAAAGCACCATTAACGTCAAAAGCTAACCTACCTCAAACCCCAGCGAAGAAGATGGAAAAGCCAATCAGTCGAACACAGTCCACACCACTCCGAGTCTTTTCGGTAATCCGGCTCAAGAGGCTCTGTTCACCTGAAAAAGCCGGTTCAGTGTTCTCCAGTAGGGCTCTTGGTTAGAATTACTAAAAAGACCCCAATAAATGTCATAAATTGTACATGTCCAATGCAAAGGCTACAACTATGTTATAGCGTGAAATACATGTTCAAATAGGTTACATCGTACCAGTGCGAACTATTTGGTCGCTTGATGTTTTCCTGACGACGCTACTCGCCAGGAAAAAAAGCGCATTGAACACCAATATGCGCTTTTCCCAAATTGTAGTGTTTCTTCTTAATAATCCATGTTCGAGCAAAAAAGTAAATCATGGAGACGAGTGAACGGCTCCTTTTAACAATTTGATTCGGCTCTCAAAAAGAACTGTTCATAATGAGTCGTTCGTTTCTGGGCGACCCATCACTAGTCAACAGTGGAGGCGCGAATTGTTGCGCTGCTATCCATTTCCTCGAGTAGAATTATGGCTTCCCTGGGCAAAAGAAAGCGAATAAGTAACGTAAAGAACACACAATCTTCAAATAATGAAGCATGTCCTTCATCTGCTACTCCAACTGGTCCGAATGCTAGTGGAGATGGCAAAGAGACTGGATTCGTCAAAGGATCAATACTTCGAATCACAATGCATAACTTCCTGTAAGTCAGATAACCAGTATAATTAAAAACAAGATGGTTAGCTAGCTACAAATGCCTATCTTACTCACAATAACCTATGTATCTAATTGACCGTGCATGGTTACAATAGCTAAGTGATAGCGACGTACATTATGATGTTTCAGTAGATGTCTCTTATTTGCAACCATAGCTAAATAGGGTTGAAGTCTGCTTATTCAACCTTATTTAGCTAACAATCGATGCCTCTTAAAGATACCATGTGGGATTTTGGGGCACTAGTTCTAAAAGGGTGCTAGGGGGAACCAAAAACCGGTCCACATGCGAAGGATGTCATATACAGGGAATGGCAAATGTAACACGAATAGCCCATGTAAAAGAACTGTTGCTGTAATGTTACAGCGATCACAAACGCAGCTGCGGACATCACATTCATTGAGTTAATGGCCAGTTAGCAATACATATCAAATGGCAGTTATAATTTGGTGTAAGCAACACAAAACAAAGACCCCAGAGCAATGGAAGAAAGTGATATGGTCCGATGAGTCATCTTTCAAACTATTTCCTACATCCGGACAAGTTTTCGTTTAGAGGAAGCCAAAGGATGCCTTCTGCCCATATTGTAAGCTGCCAAATGTTAAACATGGGTGGTCCGTCATGGTATATTGTAGGCAGTCATCTTCTGTGAGTCATTGGGTCTGATAATTGCACTGCATGGTTGTGTAATAGCCAAGAAATATATCCATATCCCTATGCCCACAGCTATGTAGTAGGCAACTGGTACAGGTGAGAACCAGGCTCCACTGTAAATGGGGTCAGCCCTACATGCCAGCTATTTTTTGAATGCTTAAATCAACTGCTTTTTTTCTGGATTAATAGGACAATGACCTACAATGACTACATCTACCCCTTATGTTGCTTATTATTATGTATAAAATATGTTTTTCTTCTTTCCAGCTGATTTACCAGTAATTTATTGAACAGTGTACTTGTGTGATCCACATAGCTTATGAAATGTACACATTAACTGTAAGTTACTTTGTATGAGTGTCTGCTAAATGACTTAACTAAATGTCCAGCTTCACTTCAGAAACACTTACTTGATTTTAACCTGTTAATGGTGCACCAAAGTTAAGCTGACTTACACTGCACTCTCCTTGCTGCAGAACCTATGATCACTCTATTGTTTACCCTGGACCAAACCTGAATATGATTGTGGGAGCCAATGGAACTGGGAAGTCCAGTATTGTCTGTGCCATATGTCTGGGTCTGGGAGGAAAGACTGCCATCCTGGGTCGAGGAGACAAGGTGAAGTTCTTGACCAGTTATAACAAGTGTTATAGTGAACTGTGTCTGGGATATGTTGTCAACAGCGAAAAACCTTTTTCAGTTTTGTGTCAACAGTACATTTTTTTAAATATTTGAATGTACAAAAGTAAATTGATAGCCTGAATAAATTCTGTCTAGGTCGGGCTTTATGTGAAGCGTGGATGCAACAAAGGATCAATTGAGATTGAACTGTAAGTCTGTAATTATCAATCAGTATAGCCAGCACATTTGCCAACGGTCTCCAATATAGAGTATAATAACATGAATGGATCCCCATCTGTGTTCTCAGGTACAAGCCGATGGGTAACTTAGTGATCAATAGAGAGATCGTCGTGGAGAATAACCAGTCAGTGTGGATGCTGAATGGAAGACACTCCAGCCAGAAGGCTGTGGAGGAGGAGGTTAAGGCACTACAGATCCAAGTGAGCAATCTCTGCCAGTTTCTGCCACAGGTGAGTGTAAACTTTGATGTTGTGTCTGCCATATAACATTTTCTTTGTAATTCAGACACAACAACATGCTTTGACATATCTGACCACACTTTGACCCCTGCCCTGTGACTTTGTAGGAGAAGGTTGGAGAGTTTGCCAAGATGTCAAAGACTGAGCTTCTAGAGGCCACAGAGAAGTCTGTGGGTCCTCCAGAGATGTACAAATTCCACTGTGAGCTTAAAACATTCCGCACCAAGGAGCGGGACCTGGAGGTGAGCACAGATCTAGCTCTACCTATAGAAATGAATGACTATTGACACCTTTTTTCTTAAAGAATCTTTTGGAACAGTGTTCACTGCTGAGCAGGAGCAAGTTCTAGGTTGTGCTTGTTAATCCTTTGGCAGAATGTGTGCAAAGAGAAGGCCAGTGCTCTGGAGAAGTTTAAGCAGAGGAATGAACGGAACAAGCACGATGTGAAGCGCTACTATGAGAAGAAGAGACACCTGGACATGATCGAGATGCTGGAGAAGAAGAAACCCTGGGTGGTGAGAGATTATCATCGTGTTTACTACCAGTTTACTAAACTCTACAATGTGACATAAAACGGTCACCGTTGCCAAACAAGTATGTTCGAAGATCCCAGACTGGTAGGTTATCCTCGGCATGTAGGAGTGTGCGACATTCAAACAATCTTCATAAGCCCTCTGTCTTCTCCAGGAGTATGAGACGGCCCGCATGGAGCTGGAGGGAGTGAAAAAGGAGAGGGAAGATGCCAAGAAGCAGTTGAAAACGTTGAGGGAGTCCCAGGCACCCATGCTGAAGAAGATCCAGCACATTGACAGCCAGCTGAGGCCTATCGAGAGCCAGATGAAGGACAAGGTCAAACACAGTGGTGTTCGTTTATCCCGCTTAGTTCCAGCGTCACGACATACAGACCTTAGAAACTCAGCCCTGCGTTAAAGCATAAGTTATATTTACCCTGTGTTTTTGGGATCACGGTGTTATGGAGCCTATAGATCGGTGGCGATGATACATCCTTGTGTTGTTCCAGACGATCAGCATCAAGGAGGCCTCTCACCGGTGTAAACAGAAACAGGACCTCCTGGACCGCAAGCACAGAGAGGTATGGCCTTGTCCTCTGTTTCCTGCCTCATGGGATAACTTCTGGACACCAATGACAACCAATGCCAACATTCCAAACATTTCACTGTAGATTGAGGACATCAAGCAGGCCTTCAGCCTAAAGCAGACGGAAGAGGCGGACCGGCAGAAGCGAATCAGTAACACCCAGCGCATGATTGATGACTTGCGGGCGGAGCTGTCCAACATAGACGACCTGCCAGATCTGACTCCGCAGATTGATGCTGTGAACAAGGAGATCAAACGCATCCAGGAGGAGAAAGTCAAGATAGAGGGAGAGAATGTCGACCTGAACAGGGAGAAAGACCGCTTGATTAAAGAGTGTGCATGTAAGAGACACTAAGCATGGCTGGTATATTGGATACACCTTGTGCTGGGAGATTTTCACAGAGCCATCGAATGGCTTTCAACGCTGTCAACACTGTTGACATTTCTGACATGAAATGTGTTTATTCTTTAAGTGAGCATCTGCAGTCAATATGTGCATTGTCATCAGTATTTAGTGTTCTAGTAGTACATCCTCAAGTGGCTTTTTTTTTTCTTGGTTTCTTTTGTAAATGTCAGTAATATCGTAAACTGTGTCTTCTGTCTTGGTATAGCTACTCAATGCACTGCGGTCTGAGGTTGCACATTCTGGTGTTTAACTCCGCTTGTTCCCTGCAGCGTTGAAGAACCAGCTCACGAGTCTGGATGACATGATGAAGATCAAAGAAAACAAGCTGAGAGGGCGCTCCAGGGACACCTACACTGCCGTTCAGTGGCTGAGGCAAAATAAAAACCTCTTCACTGGCAATGTCTATGAACCCATGATGCTAGTGGTGAGAGCGCGATTCAGAGAGACATTTCCACACTTCTCAGTAGTAGAAATCTGCATCTGGAAATATGTATCATTCACAGTTCATTTATGCTGTTATAAATGAACCATGTAAAACGAGCCATGTTGTTTTCTCTAAGGTAACTTATAGATGTGAATGTTTTTTAGGCCGGCTACAGACAAGTATGTATGTATGTATGTATGTATATAGCTTATTATTGGTAGACGCTAATTATGATGTTGAGAACAGTATTTTGGCACTGGAACTGTATAATTTGAACTTAACCAAAAGACTCAGTTCGGTTTCTTGTGTAAAGAAACACCTTTTATGTTATTTGTTGATGGGAGTCATTTTGATTTTTCAGATCAGTGTCCGCAACCCTAACCATGCCAAGTATGTGGAGAACCACATTCCTTTCAATGACTTGCGGGCCTTTGTCTTCCAGAAGAGGGAGGACATGGAGAAGTTCATGGCAGAGGTGAGTGTGGCCAACAAATGAAGGAACTCAACTGCCAATTGAATTCTAACCAGGTTTCCATTCAAACTTGAATGCTTTAATGTTTAAGTAATTATGTAATAATCATCATATTGAGGTAATCTCAAAGTCACTTGAGGACGTGTCAGTCTCCTGCTATGGCCCAGTTTTTATGTAAACCAGCCCAGCTGCAATTTCTGCCATCGGTTGGTTTGGAAGTGATGGGGAGTGATGGAGAGTCAATGCAGATCATACCGTGACTCCTTGCATGCCCTGTCCTGTCTTTGGGTGTCAAGCTTCAATTCCATTAAGAGTCAATTCCGAATATTTTGTTGATTTGGAACTGACAGGACTTTATGCCAATTAGTAGGCAACTAACATTGATAGGATAGGATAACCTGTCAAGTAACTTTGATAAGGTCAATTTGGGGTGCCGGAACACACACAATTTTGTATACTGAAGGTTATCCAGATAACTAGATCCATGGAATAACATTAACACCTGCCATCCACCAAGTGCTGGTGTATTTTGCTAGTGGCGAGTACATCTTACCAGCCACTTATGTGGGTAGCCAATGAGCGTACAGGAATACAACTTTTTTTGTTAGATCGGAAAATAACACGGTCCTGCTTGCATGGAAACCTAGCTTGTGTCACAATCCTCTGTATACAGTGATTTGAGCCTTGAGATATTCACATGAGCCATTTGACCAAGCCCTAGATAAAGGTGCACATACCAGGCCTGCACACAGTGAAAACTAAATGAAAGGAGAACGGATTTGTCCACAGGTGCGTGACCAACAGAACCTGAAGGTGAATGCAGTGTTCGCTCCAGAAGTGTCTTGTGCCACACAGCCCCCCTTAAGGCCCATTGAGTCGCTCAAGTGAGTAATCCTACCACAACGTCCCAAACTGGATTGGAAATCATATCGGATTGTATCGACCACATACCGAACAATAACCCTTCCATTTCTGTTGAATGTTTAAAATGCATTTTTTTCCTGTTTGTAGGCGTTTTGGGTTCATTGCGTACCTGCGGGAGCTCTTTGACGCTCCTGACGAGGTTATGAGCTACCTCTGCAACCAGTACAAGGTCCACAATGTTCCCGTGGGAACGGAAAAAACCAAATCCATGATCAAGACGGTAGTTTCACACCCTAGAGTAGTTGTTGAGATGGAGTGTCATCACTTTAAAAATAAATTGTACCTGCCCAAACTTTACCTCAGTAATAATGCTTTGACCTCATGTTTCTCAGGTGATTGAAGAGCCCTACCTGAAGGTGCTTTATACAGCTGAGGAAAAGTACTCCCTGAAGAAGTCTTTTTACTCTGGCAAAATCAGCACCAGTAACTCTGCCGTGCGTCCCTCCCAGTATCTCACCATGGCTGTCGATGCAGATGACAAACGTCAGAAGGAGGAGAAAATCAAGGTGATCCTGTCAGTCGGGGACATTTGTCAATCATTTTCCACACGCCCCACCCCCATTAAGAGAAAGAAAGATGCATTTGAAACAGATTTGCATAAGCACCAGTATACTAGTACACCGATCAGCCATAACATTCTGACCACTGACAGTTGAAGTGAATAACACCAATACACCGATCAGCCATAACATTATGACCACTGAGGGGGAAGTGAAATATACTTATAATCTTGTTATCATGGCAAATGTCAGTGGGTGGAATATATTAGGCAGCAAGTAAACATTCTGTCCTCAAAGTTGATTGGATTGAAGCAGGAAAAAGCGTAAGAATCAGAGCTACTTTGACAAGGGCCAAACTGTGATGGCTAGACGGCTGGGTCAGAGACTCTCCAAAACTGCAGCTTTGTGGGGTGTTCCCGGTTTTCAGTGTAAAGTACCTATCAATAGTGGTCCAAGAAGGGAAAGGGGTGAACCAGCCAAGGCTTATTGATGTACATGGTGAGCGAAGTCTGGCCCGTGTGGTCCAATCCAACAGAGGAGCTACAGTATCTCAACTTGCTGTATGGGGCTGTTTAGCCGCAGACCAGTCAGGGTGCCCATGCTGACCCCTGTAACACTGCTGAAAACGCCTACAATGGGCACATGATGAATCACATTTTCTTTTGCATGGGTGGCTGGGTGCGTGTGCATTGCTTACCTAGAGAACACATGGCACCAGGATGCACTATGGAAAGACTGCAAACCGGCAGAGGCAGTGTGATGCTTTGGGCAATGTTCTACTGGGAAACCTTGGGTCCTGCCATTCATGTGGATGTTGCTTTGACATTTACTACCTGAGTATTAATGACCGTGTGCACCCTTTCATGGCAACGGTATTCCCTGATGGCATTGGCCGCTTTTAGCAGTATAATGCACCCTGCCACAAAGCAAAAATGGTTTGAGGAACACAACAACAATTTCAAGGTGTTGACTTGGCCTCCAAAATCCCAAGATCTCAATCCAATCGAGCATCAGTGGGATGTGCTGGACAAACAGGTCCGGTCCATGGAGGCCCCACCTCGCAACTTACAGGACTTAAAAGCTCTTCTGCTAACATCTGGGAGCCGTATTCCACAGCACACCTTCAGAGGTCTTGTGGAGTCCATGCCTCAATGGGTCAGGGCGGTTTTGACGGCAAAAGGGGGACCTTCACAATATTAGGCAGGTGGTCCAAATGGTATGGCTGATTGGTGTATAATTTTCATTTGATACAGGAGACTAACCTTTCAATATTTTGTCCTAAAACCTTATAGGTCAGTGGTTCTCCGCTCAAGGCCTCGGGACCCAAAGTACTGCTGGTTTTCATTCTAGCCTTCTCAATATTGACTCATTCAGACCTGGGACACCAGGTGACTGCAATTGACTATAAGGTAGAATTGGAAACCAGCAGTTGACTGGGTCCTGATGCCTGGAGTTGATAACCACTGTTATAGTAATGAATTTGCATCTGACACTGAAGGACAAAATTATGAACTTTGGCCTACATTATACTCACCAAGGTTGAGTATAACTTTTGAACTTTGGCTATGCCCAGGCTGCTGAGGAGAGAATGCAGGCCATTGATTCCCAGATAAATGCCATGCGGGAGAGTGTCATGAAGCTGGATCGCCGCGACAATGAGCTGAAGGCCAAGAAAAAGGAGCTGTTTGAGATGAAGGGCAAAAAGAGACAGCTGGAACAGAAGATCAGCGCCAAGCAGGACAGGTGCCTACTCTTTAACCTCAATATTAAAGCCAGTTTAGGCCAATGTTGTAAAAATATATACATATATAATAATACTAAGAAGAAGAAAAATATTCCAAGTTAGTAGAAGAATAAAGTTTAAACAGTTCATCTTAAACAAGTTAGGCTTTTGGTGCTTTTTCATTAGTTGAGCTAAAGTTGGCAACAGAAAAGAAGTGGGCTAAGTTTGCATGTGGAGTTATCTTGTAGTTGATCAGACTTAACTTAGTATTCCTTACTTACTGTTGGATCCTGACATTAAGCGATTTAACAAAAAGTGTCAAAGTCTCAATAGAAATCTGTTCAAAATGCTTCCCAAGTCTACCACTATTGAATTCTTTATAGTGATGCTGTCTGTGTACTTCAGGTTATTTGCTATTGTTAGAGCTGCCAATAGAAGATTATCATAAATGATTATGCCTTATTTGTTTTTTGTTTGTGTCTATATTTTGTGCCAATTCATTAAGTTCACTGTGGAACTGTGGACTAATTCTGACTTAATAGAGCAAATGCAATTAAGCTGGCTTCTCTGATTTGTAGGAGTTTCTTATGTTTTCTTTATTCATCAAGGTTTCAAACTGATAAATAAAACAGATTTCTTTTTTAAGGACATTGTAAAGATATCTGTTACTATATGCTCCTCGTAAAGCAATTCCTTTTTTTGCCTGTTTAGTTTGTTCAATTACTGCTTTCAGGTTGCTTTCAAACCGATCTCGAGTTGTTTTAAAGAAAGCATCATGCAAGATGAGAACAACTACTCACAACATCAGTTTTTTTAATAAAACTATTGTTTTCATTGACAAAAAACAGTATCAAATAATTCTTAGTTGCAGCCCAACACACAACATTGACTA
Source organism: Esox niger (assembly GCA_016801105.1). Classification (NCBI taxonomy): domain Eukaryota; kingdom Metazoa; phylum Chordata; class Actinopteri; order Esociformes; family Esocidae; genus Esox; species Esox niger. The sequence continues at coordinate 28,170 of JACXGJ010000172.1, forward strand.
AGACTTTGATATTTGTTCATTCTCTCGCCATAACCTTTTCTGTGTTTATAGTCTCCAACAGATGGAGCAGGGAGGCATTGACCTACAAAAGGCTGAGGAGGAGACCAAGACCCAGATCTCAGCAGTTAACTCCCAGAAGGTCACCATCGTGGCTGAGTTTATGACCCACATGAAGGTACACTGTACAAGTTAAGGCTGAAGACCAGATATACACAACCAGACTGTGTGTGTTGGTATACAGTCTATTCTCCCTGCAATCTATTGTCATCCTTTTCCTCTTCTCTCTCCATCCCTCTCTTAGCTCAGGGCTAAGTTGAGTATGGAGAAGGTGTACATGGCTCTAGAGACAGTGGGTTTGACTGCCGAGAAGACCAAGCTGGAGAATGACTGCAGGGAAAGCTCAGCAGAGCTCCGAGTTCTAGAGGTCAGGTCACAAACACAATGACATTTTTAAATACTTCCAGTATTTTGTAACGGATTTCTTTCCTCCACATACACCACCTCAGCAAGCATGTGCAAAGCTGGACCAGCGTAAGGCCAGTCTGTTGGAGACGTGCAAGGGCCTGATGAGGACGGCCAGGGAAATTTGTAAAATGGACCCAGGAGAGAGCAATGTACCCCAAGACCTACACACGGTCAGTATAGAACAGTCCATAACACATTACGTGTCCAAGAATGCTGCTGTTTTCAAACATTAATCTGTCAGTTAGTTGATTTGGATATTCTTTTATATTTTGCAGGCCTTCTGCCAGCTGCCTGACACTCTAGACGAGATAGACGCCATGTTGAATGAGGAGAGGTCCAGAGCTGAGTGCTTCACTGGCCTCAGTGAGAATGTAAGTTTGACGGCTCCTCAGAACGCACGCCTGTGTGTTCCTGTGCATTATAGTAGCCCCCATTTAGCCAACTGGTCGATTGTTTCTTCTTACATGATAACCTGTCTGATTTGTACCATGGGTATGTGATAGTCAGTCCAGACCAGTGGTTCTGAAAGTGCAGGGGGTTTTGAGCAGTAACTTGTGATGTCTAATATTGAATGGAAAGAAATTGAATAATGAATGTAGCCTAACTCCGAAGTAAGCAGGCTCCTTATAGCTGTAATAGGCTACCTATCAAACATTTTGTTAATTCAGAATCAAAAAGCACATTTGACCAATCATCAGCCAGCAAAGTTGTATGGTCATATCTGGATGAATGTGCTAAAAGCAATTGTTACATTTTCTTTGAAAAACACAGGATAGACCTACCTATATATTTAAATACATGTAAATGCAGTTTGAAATATAATTGGCTGTACATTTAATGGATCCTTTTTATATGTATTGTGTCTATGGGAAATAATCGTTTTATATTTGTGAAAACAAAAAGGTGGATCTACCTACTTGGCAACTAGCACTGCCCTCTAAAGTTAAGAGTGTATTCCACATTGCAGAAAGGTAATCCTGTCCTAAAACCTCCATGTAGTTGGACTGGATGATTCGGATCATTCTAGATTCTGGAGAAGTGACATGGTATTCATATATATTGACTGCTTAAAATGACTTCGGAGAACAAACACAGGTCTAAAACGCTTCTTACGTTATAGAAATGCATCGCAGTTTATGGCAGACTGAGTCATCTGTATTTGAGCAGCGATTGTGTGTATGACTGGCAACTTCTCAGACATGACGCCAGAATCTGTGAAGGGTTTTGATCTCCGGTTCCGAATATAATAACGTGTCCTTTTGAAATATTTCATTACTCGTGCACGTTTAATGCATCAGACAAGCTCAGTGTGTAAAGCTGGTATTGTATTTAATTCCACATAATATGGAAAAATAAATGCTATTTATGTTCAACTAATTGGTCTAAGGGATGTTCACGATTGCATTACCAATATTGTCTTATATTGTGCATTTTCTCAACCATTCATTTCCCCTCTTCACCAGGTGGTAGATGAGTACAACAAGAGAGAGCAAGAGATAAAGAACCTTGAGAAAGAGCTGGATGACAAGAAAAATGCCTTGGACACCTATAGACGGAACATATCAGAGGTAGTGTGCTGATAGGTTAGGGACAGAGGAATCAGTCAGTGCAACATGTATCACTCTGCTTTAGTGTTTAAATGAATGTCGCAGACAATATTTACATGCCCTGGTGCAAGATCTGTCAATCAATCAGATGTATTTTATAAAGCCCTTTTACATCAGCAGTTGTCACAAAGTGTTTTTACAGATACCCAGCCTAAAAAACCCACAAAGCAAGCAACAAGAGTTAATGCACAGTGGCTAGGAAAAACTCCCTGGTAGGGACACACTTGGGAAGAAACCTAGAGAGTAACCAGACTTTGAGGGGTGGCCAGTTTTCTTCTGGCTGTGCCGGGTGACGATTATAAGAGTACATGACCTTTTGGGTTACGCCAATGTTTTTTGCATAATGAAAAGACAAGCAGGTCAATAAATGCATGTGGGCTAAATGGAAGGACAGGGACAATCTGGTGATTATGAATGGTGTAATATTTTATACTTTATCTGTTTTGGATCATTTTCTCATGTAAATTGCTAAATTAGTAGGTTTTTTTTTTCCTATCTAAATTGCTAAATTCTCTTCTGGAAACAGTGTGAATCTAAGCCATGTTAATGCTAGTCGAGTTGCATCACAGTGGATCTACAGGTGTACTGTCTTGGACCTGATGGCTTCTCTGTTTCTCTGTTGACAGGCTAAAGAGCGCTGGCTAAACCCTCTGAAGCAACTGGTAGAGCAGATCAATGTTAAGTTCAGTGATTTCTTCCGCTCCATGCAGTGTGCCGGGGAGGTGGACCTGCACTCAGAAAATGAGGTACGGACTCAACCAATCTGTTCTGGCATGTACTGCAGGAGACAAACACATCTTGTTCCCTTTGTCATCTCATGAGAGATGTTCTTCCTGTTAGACATCTTCCTGTTTTGGTCGATTCTGATCGAGACAGAGTTGCGGAGAGCTCTCTAGATGTTACTGACTTTAATCAGTCAAGTGCAGAGGATGAGCATGAACATGCTGACGGAATGGGTTTGACATGGGACAGCTGGATGTTTGTGGAGGTCAGCGGTTGTAACGCTCTGACTGGCTGATGTCTGCCCCCTGCAGGAGGAGTATGATAAGTACGGGATCCGGATCCGTGTGAAATTTCGCAGCAGCACGCAGCTCCATGAGCTCACTGCACATCACCAGAGTGGTGGTGAGCGCAGCGTGTCCACCATGCTCTACCTCATGGCCCTCCAAGAGCTGAATCGCTGCCCCTTCCGGGTGGTGGACGAGATCAACCAGGTAGGAAACACAATGTCAAGGCCCTAACTGCCTACGTGAGCCAGTGGTGCTCAAACTAGGTATAGTAGAAATGTGCAGTTAGGCAAAGCTTCCTCCTCACAGATTTCTGTAGAATCATGTGGGATGTGGCTAGTGACATTTAACAACAGAGCTATGGATACAGACACTGACCATCCATGACTTCAAAATGATAGTTGAATGGCTTTTGGCTGTTTTCATTGGCTTTAGTGAATATTTAGTGAACAATTAGTGAACAATTATGCTTATTGGGTTCTTTGTCACCTCCCTGACTAAGGCCTGTGTTGCCTGGTTACTTAGTTTGGCGGACTGACAGCTCTAGGAAGTAACTTTAGTGCACTCTAGTCAGGTTGTAGAGACATCTTTAAATACACAGTATCTATCTGAACGCTGGGATTAGTTATCTAATTGGGCCTCGTAGTGCGTTAGCGATTCTTTGTGGGCTCAATCAAGGAGAAAGACCGGGGAATGCGTTCCCTGACTAGGGATTCAAGTCTACACTTGGAGTGAGCAGCGTGATAAGAACCAGATCTGTACCCGTATATAAACATTTGGCGGCACAGAATGAATGTAGAAGCGTTTAGGAAATGAATGCTTATGGCTATGAAGGAATTACATATGTTGACTGTTTCATCACAAATCTGATATAGTGAAAGATGTATTGTTTTCTATAAAATGCACATTTTGCCTTTAAACATTGTAATAAGACTCATTTCAGTGGCAGGTATTTGTATCAACATTTCAGTGTACATATTGCTTTCTTGGATCCATGATGTGCTTCAATATTAGTAACCATTCATATAGGCACTAAATGAGGTGCATCTGAAACATTTCTAGGGCATCAACATTTTCATTGAAACATTGAAACATTTTATTTGGACCCCTGCACACACACATCACAACTGCTGGACGGTTGTGAAATCATTTGCACCTTTACACTTTATTCAGCGCTGTAATTTTTCCTATTCAAAGGGAATGGACCCAGTCAATGAGAGGAGAGTCTTTGACATTGTGGTACGGACAGCTTGCAAGGAGACAACCTCCCAGTACTTCTTCATCACACCCAAGGTAAATGACACACTGCAGTGGTGATGAGTGACGGTTGTATGTAAGTGTTTTGAATTAATGTTTGTGTGTCCGTCCAGTTGTTGCAGAACCTCCAGTATGCGGATGAGATGACCGTCCTGTGTGTCCATAATGGACCTCACATGCTGCCCCCCTACAAGTGGGATGAGAAGGGATTCATTAGACGTTGCCGCCGGCGCAAAGGCAAACAGTGAAGAAAGAGTTTAGTCATCAGTTAGTGCTTTTCTGAGGGAGAATCTCTTGCATCCTCCTAATTTCCTCAAGGATTAAGTCAAAGGTTTATTAAATTGAGATTCTCGCAGAGTTCTCTGCCATCTAGTGCCAAAATTCTTAGTTTACCAGACAAAATGAGTAGACCTGATCAGTATGATATTATGCTGTTGTCACCCTTACAATATTTGTTAGTTATTTTTATATATTCCATTCAAATGAATCAAGGGTTTGTATATAATGATTGATTTACACAGTGAAAATTGTCTTTCAGATTTGTAGGACTGCTAAGTAAAGTTGTTTGCCAATTAAGATGCAAACTCTTTTCTAGTTTGGGTTGAGAATATTTTTTGCATGGGAAAGATCATATTTTTGGCAGAATGCTTGGGATTTTAGGTCAAACCCTGACAATGTCAACTTACCAGGCTTTTCTCACACCTCTCTCCCATTGTATCAATGGCTTTTTATCTGTTTGGATGTTTTTGTGTAAAGCGTAGATGAGTGTTATTTGCTGCCCTCATTTCCTTTATGTAATATTTCAAGAAAGCTTTAGTTAACATTATGTGGCCTAGGGTTGTCTGACATTTGCCCTAGGTACACACTCGGCTACAGCACATGTTCAAATTCGACTGACTTCACTTTCAGCTAAAAAATATTTCAAAAATGTCTTGCTCAATGAAGCATAAAAATGTATGAATTATAGTACATTTTATTTAACAGAAATCTTATGAAAACTTGTATATATTAGTATGACAAAAATGTCAAAAATAGTGCTCTCTGGGAAGGTTTCCCTCAGTAATTCAAAGGAGGTAAAAGTTCTCCGGGTATAAATTCCTTAACTGTATTAATCATAAAGTTTTTCTATTGTTCATAGGTATTATCAAGATTAGATGGGGCAAGGTGTGCTTTCTTGTTATTGGGAGCAGGAATTAAAGTTAAAAAGGTGAAAATTACCTTTTAATTTGCTTAGAAGTAAGGAGTGTGTTATGTATGTATAATGGAAGTAGTAAGTGATTTTTCTAGACTAACAAGAGACCTGAACACAGAACCAATAGAAAGGGGATGGCAGTCCTCATGCTAATCAAGTTCAACAAAGCCAAAGCAGCATCTACCCAAAGCATTATAGCGTTGATGTTAGCAGCCCAATAGAAATATATATATAAACAATTTGGGAGAGACAGTCCTTGGTTCCATTCAGATTTTCAGAGCTGACACCTTGTGTGTTTAGTGATCTCAGCTGAATGGGTTGATGATTGCATGCAGTTTTTGTACAACACTATAAAAGGATCTAAGAATGAAAATGTGGGATCCTCTGATTAAGATAGATTGTAGGAGAAAGACAATCTTAATGGCATTGATACTTCACAGCAGAATATTTGTTGAGACCAGAGTGAGTTTGCACCAGTATGGGTATTATACTCTTGGTCCAAATATTCTGTATCCATCTGTGTTACATTAGATGAAAGTAGACTGCTCTCTTTTTATTTGCAGATTGAAGGGTGTCACATAATTAACTAATTTTATGCTTTATAGCTAGCTGTTCCATCCCTCCACTGTTGTGCAAAATTATGTGATTTCAAGTGATTGGCAGTGTCACTCAAATACAAACATCTGCATCTAGAAAATGCATACTTGCTTTTTTGAGGTAGTCACAGAAAAAAGCAATTACAAAATTCCCAGTGCAGTCTCGTGTTTTAAGAGCTGAAAGATTGTCCTTTTTAGCGTCTATTGTCTATTGGCAGTCATTGGGTGACATTGATTGACAGTACTAATGGGTGAGAATACAACATATTTTCCCATTGGACAATATTGAAAGATGTAGCAGTATTCATCAGAATGTATTACTTTTTTATTAACTATTGTTTTATATTAATGTTCACACTATAAGCGAGTCAATATTTGTTATTTATAAACAGGCCGGATCTGGCCTACGGACCGCAAATTGAATAAGGTATTGTGTTCAACCGTACTCTTTCCATCGGGGGTAACCCTGCAAACGTCTGCAAATCATTGTTGCTAGCACTTCCTGTATGTGTCAGTTGTGACCGATAGGACGGAGAAGAGGCGGCCCCACACCTATCTCTTCCAATCAGTGGTTAGCCGTTTTCCATGACGCGTGCTGACACGCCTCGTACTAAAGAAGGCAAAAACACCCAGGCATTGGAAAACAGAGTAGCTTGGCTAGCCAGCTGGTGGGATTAAGCTCCTACGGAGTCATTGGAATCTCAGAAAGGGGGAAACGGAGAGTCTGCCAGGACTTGTGGTACAAGAAACTCCTGAGCGAAGAAAGCGCCTGGTTAAATTTAGCTACTGTGATACGAGCTAAAGTTAGCTACTCTAGTAGTAAAAACAAAAAGGTAAGTAATGGTGTTTCAAAAACATTAGCCACGACGTTAGCTTGCTTTATTAGTATCTTCCCTAGCTGGATTATTCATTATTGTCTGACTGGTTGTGAAATACTTTTTATTACATTAGTTAACGTTTGTTAGCTTTAGTACCTAACTAGTGTATTAGACCTTAGATGTGCGTTACACTTCTGTCAAAACAAATGTAACTAGTTCGTAAATTCCTGCTATCCAGTGGTGTAATACTCGGTTGTAAGTATATCGACGAAAGATTATGGCAACCGCTTGCTAGCTAACAGGCGTTGATTTAGTAACTAGTTACTGTACTTCGTCCGAAATGAAAATTGTTAGGTATGGTATTCGTGTTGCGTACGGTAGCTACCTGTATATGCCAATCATTAATGACGTTAATACTTAACTACTATGATAAATATATATGGGTGTCGTTTATGCGTCGTTGACGATGATGGTTAGCGAAGTTGACTGGCTAACTGGTGATCGGTGTTGATCTACTGAGCGACAACACCAACCATCGAATATTTTACAGGGTTAATTACGTATGTAGTAGTTACTGCCCGTGCATTTCTGTGTACGTTTTATTAAACTTTAAATACAAGTGTCGGTATAAATAGACGAAATTATTACCTAGCGTTAGTTGTTTAAATGACGTGTTCAGTCTAGAAGGAACAAAGAAAAGACAAAGCGCTAACGGTAGTTAGCCAATAAGCTAACCATCGTGATTTGGGATTAATTGGCTAAATTCCCTTAGTTCACGTATCATCTTGTATCATATTATAAATAATGGTCATTTGGTATGTATAATCTGTGGTGTGCTATCATGGCATTGTTAGTCAGTGCTGTAGCAGGCTACAGTAGTTGTTAGATGTACAGTAGGGATGACAATATCTTCGCTAGCCTAGCATGACTCAGTAGATTTAAAAAGCAGTCGAGGCCTCCACTCCACTGTCTGAATCGTTTCCCTAGTTTCAGTTTGTTTGCCAGTCTGGTTGTGGGATTCATTAAATCGCGTTAAATGTTCAAAGATGCATTTTAGTCTCCTCTATTCGACGTTGTCAGTCGGTCGACGTTATTTCGTATGCAATGTTGGTTATTATCAGGAGCTTGGGGTTGGAGGGTTAAACAAGACATGTAGCACGTTGTTAATTTTTTTTTTTAGATGCGTGTCTGTTTGTCAATCTACCACGCGACAAGATCAACGGGTTAGTACTCTGTGCGCAATTGTATGCTGTCTTGTAAACATGCATTGCAGTAATGTCTCATTGACTGCCCTCCACACGTTCCTGTAGAGGCTCGAGTAGGCTTTTTGTGATGTAAGCGAACCTTAGTAGGGTTTTCAGGGTTGCCTATAAATAGCGTCAGCTGCGCCCAGAGCCTTGCTCTGTTAGCAAGCGAGGTTGCGCGTGCGTGTGTGCGCACCCGTTTGAGATCAGCGTGTCACATTGCACCCTTGTGACAGCCGAAAGCTTATACCCACGTCCATGTGAGTCTGGGATGGCGAATAACACTGCAGTCAGCAGCTATACACGTGATGGGACAATTGCGGTGCCTTTCTGTGGAAAACCTCTGATGCATTATTTTGGAAATCTGGTGTGGATTTATGACGTGTGAATTTGTTTCCTTGCACAAGGCCCCTTGATTCGGTGAAGCCTTGTTCAGGTGCCTAGTATGTTCTGTTGCTTTCCTCTCATAAAGGCTAGTGAGTAACGAGGTAGCGGGTCATAACGCTCAGGGTTGCTCTGAGTAGATATTTGTTTTTCTGTGTGTTGTGATAGTGAGTGACGCAATCAGTGCTACTGGTTTGTTGTTCAATGATTAGAGTTTTGGCACATCCCACCAGCTGCAGTAGCCTTACTTCTCGACAAACAAAGCAAACAGACATTGACTATGATGTACTCCCCAGTGGATCTGTCGCTGTTCAAAGTCTAAGTAGGTCTAGGCCTGATCAATTTGCCTTGTACTGTAAGACAAACTAGAAACACCTTGTGATTAAACTGATAACACAGCAAAATTATTCAAAACAGCCGAAGTTGGTGGCTGTAAAAAAAGCCTGGGATTAAATCTCTTAGATTCAGTATTCGGAGAGATTGACAAAAAGCAATCCCATCTGGTGACAAGTGAGGCCATTGAGTTGGATTTAACTTCGATGAAGTAGCAGTGGTTTGGAATTGGGACAGCTAGCTCATGGCTGCCACAATGCTAGGACTGACCGATCAGATGAAATCACACTGTCCTGAAAATGCTGTATGTCAGGGGTCATTATCTTCTGTTAGTGATAACTGTACTACGTTTACATGCTACACTGTGGAGTCGATGTGCCTGTGTTTAGCTGAACCTGCAACCTCACCTGTGGTGTGTATGTGACTAATACACTCACCTGTAACTCCATCTGTCTGACGAATTGTCATGCAATTCTGATTTTAGCACAGGTGGCTTACTCTCTAACTAGTATCTCTGTTTGTTTCGGTCAAAAACCGTGAAATCAACAGAGATGGCACAGGAGACCAATCAGAGCCAGGCGCCCATGCTTTGTGCCACCGGTTGTGGTTTCTATGGGAACCCTAGGACTAGTGGCATGTGCTCGGTCTGCTATAAGGATCACCTGACCAGACAGAACAACGGAGGAGTGAGCCCTCTCAACGCAATGGGTAGGCTTCACCGCTCCTCCATTACAGTTATTTGTTTTTCTTAATCTTGATCTCTTTGAGCCTTTAAACAGGTTTAAGATGTCAGTGCATTATCTTCTAGTTATTCAGATCAGGTACTGTCTCATTTAGGTGGCAGCGTGTCCAGTAGCCCCACAATGGACGCCTCAGCCATCCAGAGAATCGAGGCAACCTTGAATAATGCTGCTGCCGAGGCTGCCAGGTGAGTGGCTTGTTGGTGCCCGCCGATGGGAACGTTAAGGCCAGTTCCTGTGTCATGTTTGTCTTGTCACATCTGAGTGAGATGGCTGTGATAACTGGAGGATTCATTATTAAGCGCCATAGCCTTCATTGTCTACCTGTCTGTCACTATAGTGGGGCGGCAGCTCTTCCTGTTACGCAACAAATGACCGAGATGAGCATTTCCTGTGACGAGGAAGGAGGATCTCCTAAGGCGGAGCTTGCTAAACCCGGTGGGTGTCTATGGTTCATTGGTTTGGTGCTCAATCTTTGGCGATTGAGTGATTGCCAGTTATTTATGAACACATTTTAGTTGTAACAGGTGCTCTTATCTGGAATCCCTCTCAGGTAGTGTTGGCGTTGAATATGGATAGACGTTTTTGGAAAACATCTCTGCTAGCTTTACGATGCAGCTGGTTCTGTTAGTGAAGGGCTGGCCAGGGATGTAGAGGTGGGATGGTCAAGAGTGGATACGTGCATCAACTAGTAGCCTGACCAACAGTGGGTTGCAGTAGTCCCGTCATGATGACAAGGATTAGTCCAGATTAGTAACTGCCCCGCTTCCTGTGTAAGAGAAGGTCATACTCGCACCTGCAGGTTCAGAACATGAACCTGCAGGTGCAGTTCATTGCCTTGATGTTTGCTGGGAATGACATGGGGCTGTCTGGGGTCACGCCACATATTTTCACTTGAGGAGAATGAGGATGAGAACAAGAGACACTACTATCTTGGTGCATAGCGCCTCTTATGTTGAAGACTGGTCTTTGAGTGGCTCATCTGGCACTTCGAAGTCAAGGGACGGTCTGGTAATGGATGAGGGAAGTGGGGAATGGGCCGAAGATTCTGCCTGTCATTGTTCTGGCAGAGATGTCTACGCGATCCTATTGTACCACTTAATTTGTTTTTGTCTGTTAACTGAGGGGGTGGCACGCAAAACCTGATTACTCGTAAATCCTTTTTTTAACCTTAGCATTATTGCTAACAGCTACAGTTGTGGGCTGATGAGTGCACGCCTCTAAGAGGTTGACCATCTGCATTGTCCTTATGTTGGCTTTACAGCCATTTGCCATACACAGTTTAAAACTGACTATAATATTTTTAATGTGTAAGGTCATCTGTCATAATGTGTATGGCAGGATGCAGAATTGTACCCCTCATTATTGACTCAAAATAACCATTCGTATTGTTTCTCACAGACCTATTTTCATGTGCGTGTTGTAAAATCTTCTGCTAGGGTTTTCTAATTTCTCTGTCCTGTCTTTCCAGTGGTTACTCAGCCAATTGCCTCCGCTTCCCCTCCCAGTGCAGCCGGCAGTGACCAATCCAAATCACCTGAACCTGCAAAACCCAAGAAGAACCGATGCTTCATGTGCCGCAAGAAGGTTGGCCTTACAGGTGTGAACATACATTGTAGTGTTTCTGATACATTGCTACAAGGCTACTTTTTTGTGGAGTTTGTGCACAAACATCACACAGGGATGGATATATTAAATGCTACAAAGGTGTTTTATAATACAAATGGTCAAAAACGTACTCCCTGTACACTTGTCTCTCTTGCTGGTCAACATTATTTTCTTAACATTATCTCTACTTAAACATCATTCCGTCATACCAACGTAAGTCACTCAATTATGCCACTCAATTATCCACAGTTAAAATATAGTTTTGCTGGATATAGCACACAGTGCACCATGATTTCACACATTTAACTATACACCCTCCTGAGTACTTCTTACAATACATTAACTGCGGCACAGCTTAGTATTTCCTCAATAAAGCAAAAGGTATCCCTTATATACTGGTGGGGAGGAATTGTTTTTAGAACACGATCCCTTTCCTACGCTAATGAGCAGCAGCTCATTGACAGTTTTAGCAAAATATGCTCTTTTGGATCTGTGCATTTTTTGCTCTGACATTTCTCAGTGTGCTCCACCTTTATATTATTTGCCTAATGTAAGAAATTACGTAAATAGTCATTTGGTTAAATTTCTTTCCTAGATGTTTTCCCCAATACAAAGCTGCAAAAATAATGAATGAATACCTCACTGCGTTTCACCGCAGACTTATTTTGAAGGCAACATGAAAATCAGAAGTCATGTTTTTGCCTAATCTCTGTTGCCTGACTACTGCTAACCTGTTATAGCTATCGTATTGTGCCCGCTATCTTACCTTTTGACTCCAAATTTCGGGTGCAGGATGTTGTTGCTTGGTTCTGATACAGCTTGGTTAAACTTTTTGTGGTGGTCCAATTTAGCATCGACAGAGCCCCGCTCTGATTACAATACGAGGGAAACACAGAGGTATAAATTGAAAGAAACCAAATGGTGTGCTATGTGCCTTTTGCTCCTACAGGTTTTGACTGCCGCTGTGGGAACCTGTTCTGTGGACTCCACCGTTACTCAGACAAGCACAACTGCCCATATGACTACAAAGCTGAGGCCGCAGCCAAGATCCGCAAGGAGAACCCAGTGGTTGTGGCTGACAAGATCCAGAGAATATAAAAGTCTCACTTTGACCTTGAACACTGAGTGATTGGCAAAACAAAAAGGACTCGCACTGCACCTGCGTTCTAAAGGACTAGTTTTTTTAAATTACAGTACGGGGAATCCAATTTTCTGCAATGCATGAACGATCAAATTTTCTTTTTTTTGTTTGAATCTGTGTCTGAGCTTACAATTTTATGGGAGAAAAAAAAATGAATTAACATAAATGTCTAAGACCTAACTGACTAGGACACTCTTTCCCAGGGACGCCTGGACCTGGCTTAGTTTATAGTGTTTTTGAGGAATCTGATTATTGTGTAGTGGGCGGTCTGATGTGTTGTGATTGTCAAGAGCTTTCTCTCTCTTTCAGATTTTTTTTTTTTGTGGTGGAGAGGGGTACTGTAGTTTAGCCTATGGGACTATGAGACTGTTACAGGCCTGACCATATCACAATGCAGTGGCAGGTCAAAGCTGGCTTATGTAGCAAATGGCGTTTTTGGATGTCAAGGTGTCCTCGTGGAGTCCGTTAATATGTAGGCTTACTACCGGATGTCATTACTGTGCTTCATGGGGCCTCAGTTCAGGGGAGACCCCCCAAGCACATCTCTATTGTGACGTCAGATGTGAAGTGACTAAAAAGGACTTGATTGCTTTGTCACCTAAAGAACATGTTCAGACAGCTTATTAAATGATGATCCTGTATGAATGGTGAAAGCAGCCAGACCCTGACACTAGGGAGGAAGGATGGTGTGTTCTATTCCAAATCTATAGATTCATCTGAATCAACCACAATATCGGTGTAGTCATGCTAGCCTGCTCCACGGATTTAAAACCATTTTCTGTATTGTATTTTTTTTTTTGTCCAACCTGCACACGTGTAATGCACACAACTTTGGTTAGGTTTACATTTATCCAGTTAAGATGCGTTCCTAAATCTGTTATTTTAGGTCTGATGCTGTGATGTGCATTTGAAGGGAAACTTTGTGCTGTCTCTGGCATGGTGGATGGGTGACTGCTGGAAGACCTAACTTCCTGCTACTGACATCAAGGTCAAAGTTAATTTGACCATAATCATCTAGCCATCAAGGTCATGTGACAGTGCTCATGCACATTCTGTGCTGTATTTCTTCCTATATTTTTGTTCCAGTCGATATGGAGTGTTAACTATCTACCAGTTTGAAACAGGGTGACGTGATGTCTCGATTACCCCGTCTTTGTGCTCGATTCCCCTGAAGTTTTATCTCCTGAAATGGCAGCATCCAACTGCAAGGGACTCTAGAAAAAGCTGCTGTTAAGTCTGTTATACAGTGTCAGTAGGCTCTATCATATGAGGGGTTCTAGCGTCTGACCAGTAACTGAAAGGTTCTTGCATTAAATCCTTGGGTCAGCAAGGTGAACACTGTCATTCTGTTCCTCTGCACAGCAATAGATATGAGTTCTTCCCAGGATACTGTAAATGGCTTCCCTTTGTTTCTATTAAAATTGTGAAAATAAAAAATCTGTAGATGTCCCGCCGGTATTTTTCTAGCACTTTTGCAAGATTGTGTAGCCGCTGATGGCGTTAAAAACGACACACGGCTTTTCTCATAAGCTCTCTAAGTATTGTTTTTTTGAACCACCTCTAACTGGGCCTGGATACTTTGAAGATGTTTAGGTGACTTGTCATCTTAAACCGTGTAGCCCAGTGCAGGTTGGTAGGAGAGCTGTATGGCTGCTTTAATAGGATCGCCCAGTAACTGGTAAGGGAGCTCATCACTATCCCGTTTCAAACAGGTAGCTAGTGTTCTGCATGGGTTGTTGTATCAATGACATAGCCTTAGTTAACCTGATTGCTGAGGTAGGAAGGGTTAGTTTCACTAATCTTTTAATCTATATTTCAGATTTGTTTAATGTTTTTCTATCTCTCATTTTTAATGTATTGTGCTGAGATTTCTGATGTAGTGGTGTGTGCGTGTCACCTGCTATGTCAGACACAATTGTCTGAAAGGCTATTTTCAGTAGGCTTGAATGAATGGTGGCTGAGTTATGTATGTATGCGAGTATAAGTGCTTGTTCCTCAGTAGTCAGAGCTGATCCCGTGGATTCTTGTTGAGCTAGGTTATCTTAGTTGTTTTTCTTTTTTTGGTCTGGCTGCTTGGCGCTGTTTATCTAGGATTATGAGATTTCACTTTAATATGTGTTTTAATTTTAACCCCTTTTAGTTATGCAAGTTTGTACAAACCATCTTTATATTTATGTACTGCGCATATAATCTTGTTACCCAACATTACTGCAAAACTGTATCATGTAAATAAAATTATGTACAGAGATATAGAATTGTGTACTCTTGTGGCAATTTATTTTTAATGCCCTCTTTGGCTATTGTAACTGGTTTTACATTGTAAAGTATTTTTTGTTTTTAATCTGAAATGGTCTTGGTTGCTCTCTTGTACACTGCACATGTCTTTTCAATATCACCCGAGGGGCACTGTCAGAATGCATGTTTTAATGAAGACATTTGTGGAAGTTTTTGTTTGTGGGTTAATATAGGGACTGGCAACTTAATATTGGCTCTGTCTCCTCATCGCTAATATATCCATGCTTCATGTCATGGGGTCAAAGGCCTCTAGTCGCTAAATGTATGTTTTGGCGTGGGCATAACTATTCTGGGTTTTCACTTTTAATGTAGTCACCTGGTTGGGACTTCAAAATTATTTGTTTGTCATGGTGGGGGATAATTCCAAAACCCAATTAGTCAAATATCAGACAGTCAATAGTCTGTCACCCATTTGTTTGCTTACAAAGCCGGATGCCCTAAATTCACTCACAAATGTAACTGAAAAATTCTCATATGTCCTGCATCCTTCTCTAGGGTTTAGATGCAGACTTGGCAGTCAGCTATACCTGGCCTGAAACATGTTGCCCATGTTCAGCCCCTGAACAAGCCAAGGGTCCATCACAGCTGACATGTTGTGGGTTGCTGTATAAGGTCACCATGTGGCACTGAACTTTGATTAGTTTGACTTGCTATTACTAGTTCTCTGACCGCATGAACATATCTACTGTACCAATTAGTCCCATAGTAGGTTTATCAAGCTGCATAATTCCAAATGCAGTAATGTTTAATATAACACGTAAGTTGGTTAGAAACACAATGCATGATTTGCTGACAGACAGGTTTTTGTTCACATGTTCAGTTCAATTTCCTCACCCTTCAACGTTTGGGCAATAATTTGTAATGACCGACAAGCCATTTGATGCTCATTAGGCTGTATGTATTCTGCTCCTACTGAACACATCTCCAGCTCTGAATGCTAATATGGCTTTGTCCAGTAGGTGGCAGGCTGCCAGCCGCTCTGACTGGATCTAGGCTGTGTGTGTGTGTGTGTGTGTGTGTCAACCTGTAGCCAGACACCTGCAAAATTTGCTTAGACAATTTTTTTTTAGGACTTTTCATAAATGTTCTGTTAGGTAGGCATTCTGTTGTCTGCATTGCTTTTTCCTGATGGCAAGTACTTGTACCTAAATCGAAAGGACCATAAGACTAGATTGCTATATATGTGGCTATTACTGTACTTCTATGTCCTGTATGTCATACTGCCTCCTTCAGGCTAGATGCATTACCATTAAAATACAGAGGCACAATTCATGCAAAGAAAGTATTAAAATACACAGGCACAATTCATGGAAAGAATGCATTAAAATACGCATGCACAATTCATGGAAAGAATGCATTAAAATACGCATGCACAATTCATGGAAATAATGCATTAAATACGCATGCACTGTTTGTGGAGAGAATTCATGAAAATATCCATGCACAATTCATGGAGAAAAGGCATTTAAAATGGATGTGGACCCTGGAATGATTTTAGAACACTACATTTTTCCATTTTATGATGAGCACATGTGCACAAAAGCTGTTAATTATGATCTGGTTTATTTTGTCATTTAATGTATAACAATATAATAATGGGGGTGAATAATGAGGTTGTAGTATTATGATTGCTGTGTTTTAATGGTGTGTGTGTTGAACATAAGACATCTGTGGATTGTAAACTCTCATTATTTAATGGTGATTGACAGGCAGATGGACGGAGGGTTCAGTTTATGATACTGCAATCTCACACAGTTAATAGGCTTTTTCTGGTTAATACTCCTTCAATTCTGTCTGTGTTTTGTCAATAGAACATTGAATATGTAAGATGTGCAAATGCATTTGAGGTTTGCCTAATGGGTCTTGAAAGGGAAACTGAGTCCTTCATTAAATCTTTAAGGCTGTTCATCTTGCTCCATGTGTGGTCGTGGTGTCTGGTTTCCAGATTAGTGAGAGTGAAATGCTCTCCTTCTGCCGCTCTGTGGACTGTAGAGACAGGCTCCACTCTCTTACATGTCTGCGTGACACAGAGAAAGGATTCTTTACCATTTCTAGGGTTTCTGTTGATTTTTTTGGGAGAAAACGCAACTAGATCATTCTGGTACCTTCTTTTTAAGTTGTGAAAAGTGTTCCACTTCCAGGTATTATTCAGCATTGACCATTAATACTCGTCATGTTCTGTGTTTCCAGTAATACATTTGTCAAGGTTGTAACACCTATGAATGCAGGTCATATGCTCTAGTTGTCGTAGTAACCATTTCGGGGGGTGCGGGGGTTACTTGAGTAGTAGTAGTCACAGGAGAATGGTCCAGGTATAGCTGTGGCTGTGTGTACCTGAGGAGGTATCAGTACGTTCAGTCCACAGTCAGCCAGCACAATCAGTCAGAATAAAGCCCCGGTACCGTAATAAAATACCTCACGCCAACCAGCATGCCTAGGAAGAGTGATGTGGTGGCCAAGATGGAAGATGGTGAGTTTTGATCCAGAATGTTAGCGCTATGTTTTAATACTCTGGCACTGAGGTGATTTGAAGCCTTATATGACTGGAAATGCTGTGTGCTATTTGTTCAGTAAATGTCATTTACTTGTTTGTTTTGTCATTCATTCAGTTGGAATTGAGATTGACGGAGACCTGAGTGACAGTGATGGTCAGTGGAAATCTATATTTAACCTTTCACCCATACAACACAGGGTTTATATTTGTGTGTATTTCTGTGAACTAGATCAAAGCTTTTTAAGGCTTCAGCTCAAACTGCATTGTGTTGTTTTGCACACTAAACGTATATTTTTGCACGAGTCTTTGAGCTTTTGTGTGTGTGTGTGTATATAGAAGACACTAATAAAAGGAGAGGGAACAGAAGACCAGCAGCTGGCAGAGGAGGAGCCCGCGGCAGGAGCAAAAAGCCAGACAGTGAGGATGAAGATGATGAGGAAGAGGCTCCGAGAAACCGAAGGGGAGCCAATAAGAAGAAAGCTGCCAATTCTCATGACAGTGATGAAAAAAGTGAGGATGATGCCCCCAAGAGGCGACGAGGAGGAGCAGCTAAAAAAAAAAGAGGAGGAAAGGCCCAGGACACTGAGGATGACACTGAGGAGGAGAAAGGAAACAAGAAAAACAAGAAGGGAGCCCCAGGAAAGAAGGGAAAAGAAGAAAACGTGAAAGATAAAAAGGGAAAAGGAGATAACAAGGGGAAGGGCAAAGGAAATGGAAAAGAAAATGAAAAGGACAAGAAAAAGAAAAAGAAGAACGAATGTGGGTATGTTGGATGGAAATGAAGGTTGTGCCAACACAAAGTCATGAGTCATGCAGATGAGAAACGTAGCATCACACATCATAGGAATCATGGTGCCCCTCTCCATCACTGCCCTCTCCTGTTATTTTCTCTCCCTGTCTGTCTGTCTTTCTGTGTCTTCCCCTCTCCCTATATTACTTGTCTCCTAGCTCAGACACAGACTCTAACATAGACTCGGAAGAAGAATCCATGTCAGAGGGAGAGATGGAACGACTGAAGGAGGAGGTGGAGGAAAAGAAGAAGATCATAGCTACGATTAGGAACAAGCCATGGAGAATGAAGAGGCGTCTGGTACATCTAAAGTAATGAAAGAGCTTACCTTTTAGAGTAGTGATTGCACTTTTATAAGCTGTTGGCAGATAATAAATCACTCTAATCCATTAGATGGGTTTTCTGAACCCTAATTTAAGGTATGTTTTATAGTTTCGGTTAGTGATTTCTTATTAGACAATTGTATTATTTATTTGAGCTGAACTGTAGCTGTCTTATGATCTGATTCCAGAGAATGTCAAGCATTTGTGGATAAATTTGAAGGGGCCTTGGGCAAAGGAAAAGGCAAAAAGTTTTATGCCTATAAAGTCATGATGACGAAGGTATGTGTCTGTGAGCACAAAGTATTCTTTCTTAAAACATTTGAGAATAAAGTGTGACATTGTCTTTGTGTTTTTGGCAGAAATGGATAAAATTCCAAAGAGATTTTGAAAATTTCAAAACAACGTGCATACCATGGGAACGAAAAATAAAAGAGGTTGAAAGTGAGTTACCTAGCATGCCACACTTAAGACACACCGATATACCAAAAATATTTGGTATACACAAGATACCGTAATACCTTGCTGAAAATGCCATTTTGGACTGAGCTCTACTATCTAAGGTGACAACTTTGCCCCCTCCCGCTCCCCCCTCAGGTCACTTTGGGTCCTCCGTTGCTTCATATTTCATCTTCCTGCGCTGGATGTATGGCATGAACATGGTCCTCTTCGGCCTAACCTTCGGACTTGTTGTTATCCCAGAGGTAAAAATGATCGCAGCCAGTTTTAATGACTAATACAGTTTGAAGTAGTTAGTCAATAATGTTTTAAATGTGTTATGGCTCCAGGTTCTGATGGGACTTCCCTATGGATCCATTCCCAGGAAGACAGTGCCCAGAGCGGAGCAGGCCACTGCTCAAGACTATTCTGTCCTCATGGACTTCAACGTGGGTTAAAACATGCAGTCGATATACACTTTTTCCTCTCTAGTATTTATATGGAACCATACTGTATGTGCAGGCGGATATGAATGTATTTCATAGTGTGCTATTTCAATGATCAGCATAAGTCTGAAGGGACCCGCTGAGATCAGAGGACTCACCTTGATCGGTACATTTCATCACTAACTATAACTTCTTTCTCTCTCAGGGTTATTGCAAATATTCAGTCCTTTTTTATGGTTACTACAACAATCAGAGGACCATTGGGCTGTTGAAATTCCGCCTCCCATTGTCATACCTCATGGTTGGCGTAGGGACTTTTGGCTACAGCCTGATGGTGGTGATACGAACGTGAGTTACAGCCCTCTCCCCTGCATGTGAAACTGCATCACAGCTATCTCTACTGGTCTGAAAACAAATGGTAGGCTTTTCCACTGTCATTCCTCTGGGTTTTAACAGAATGGCTAAGAATGCTGATGTAGGCGGAGGGGATGGAGATGAAAGCGAATTTACCTTTTCTTGGAAGATGTTCACCAGCTGGGATTACCTTATTGGCAACGCCGAAACTGCAGACAACAAGTTCGCTTCCATCACCACCAGCTTTAAGGTAACCATGAAGACTTGTGAACTATTTTCATTCTCAAGTCCAGTGACCCAACCAAACATCACAATGTCTGTTCTTTTGCACATTCTTTACTGTAGTCATTCAGGTTCAAGTTAATCTTTATTGAGGGTATGTTGCTCCAAATAAGAGCCTCTTCTAAATGATTATTAAAATATCTTATGTTAATCTAAAGGTGGGAATCACTTTCCAGTTCCCTTCAAAACTGGAACTTTAGTTTTGTCATAGACAGTGCAGAGTTAATACAATACTGATATGAAATTTCCCTCCAAATCTACATCAGCTCTTGTAAATTGTCCATAATATTTCTGTTTGAAGGAGTCTATTGTAGATGAGCAGGAGAACCAGAAAGATGAGAACATCCACTTGAGGAGGTTCCTGCGTGTGCTTGCGAACTTCATGATAATCTGTTGCCTGGGAGGCAGTGGCTACCTCATCTTCTTTGTGGTGAAGAGGTCTCAGGAGTTTGCCAACAGGGATGACCTGAGCTGGTATGAGAAAAATGAGGTAACACTAAAGAAAGGTTTGATGTCAAGTAAATCCAAATCAATGGAGTGGGTTTCTAATAGGATTTTATAAAATGTCCATACTTTCAAGGTCACATATTATGTCTAGTCCTGGACCGAAAATCAAGTTCAGCTTCTACAATCTTATTTGTATATATATTTTTCAGGACTAGTATATCTGTGTCCAAGAAACTGACCCATTATGTTATCGAAGTAACGTTTTTATCCTTTTTCATGTTGTTCATTACTGACCCAGTAAACACGCTTCCCTATTTTATTACCGAAAGACGTTTGATCATATGATGTTGTGTAAAGTTTTGGTTTAGTGGGAAGATTTCTCCCACTCTCCCTCTGTGTAGCTAGAGCTCATCATGTCTCTGCTGGGCCTGGTGTGTCCTCCCCTGTTTGAAACCATTGCCGAGCTGGAGGAGTACCACCCCCGTATCGCCCTCAAATGGCAGCTGGGACGCATCTTTGCCCTCTTCCTGGGAAACCTCTACACCTTCCTGTTTGCCTTATTTGATGAGGTCAATAACAAGGTACGGTACCTTTGGACCCAGTTTCTCACAGAAGAAACAGAATCCGGATCTGTAGAAACAGGAAATGTGGATTATAATGAATGTGCTTTTGCAAGTGTTTATTACCTGTAAGGGTTGATAATTTTTTATAGGGCCACTGAAGTTTTTCTTAACTGAACCGTAACGTTGGAGCGTTTAAACATTTTGCACGTGATGTTTGTGAAGGTAATGACATTGTTGTACCCAGTTAACAATCATGTGGGTATAGTGCCCCATCAGTTAAAATAGGGAAAAGATTTGGGTAGCAGCCTGTCTTAATCCTAATGGTCCAGCATTTTGCTGTATACCATTGGTCCCTGTAGTCACTCCTGGATTGGAATCTGTTGTTAAGGCCTCTAGAAATGCAAATAATACAAAACACCGATAAGTCTGTAACACTGTATATTGTAATATGTTAAAATTTTACTGCAGCCAACCTTCCTTCAGCATTATTTTGCAATTACAGTAAAAGACAATGAAATACCAAATCCTCTCTGCATTTGTCCGTTACAGTGTAATAGCAAATTATATGGTGGTGGATCTAAAATGCTCCCTCCCTTGAGCAGAGTTCATTTCAATCTGGCTTACTGCTTTACCAGCAAAAATCTCTCCTCTATCTTCCCTCACTGTCTCCATCCAATTGAGAATACAATGTGTGAAAATGTATCTCAAATGTATTGCAAACTTTTAAATAAAATGCATTAAAATGATATGCCTTCACTGAATAATATCTTGCATAGTAATGGGTGACTTGTGATTTGCTGGATCAGCTGGAGGAGGAGAAGTCCATTAGGAACGCCTCCATCTGGGCCCTGAAGGAATATTATGCTAACTTCACTCTCCACAACAACGACTCCGAAGCCACCGCGCCCCCTATCGACCCAGCTGATGTCATTAGAGGGCCATGCTGGGAGACCGCCGTCGGCATAGTAACAGAACCTTGCTGATATCATCTCTGTTATGTTTCTGGTTTGTGTACTGTGCCTTTGTAAAGCCCTGTGTTGTGTATGTGTTTTTGTCATGTGACAGGAGTTTGTGAAACTGACCGTGTCAGACATCCAGGTGACCTACCTGACCATCCTGATTGGGGACTTTGCGCGGGCTGTCATTGTCAGGTTCCTCAACTACTGCTGGTGCTGGGACCTTGAAGCCACATATGTATGTCTGTTGTTCCACTGTCTCCACTGTCTGTTGTTACAAAGGGCTACTGAGGTGGCCATTGTTACACACGTTATTGGACTATTAGTAAATGACATTTTTTCCACATGTCAACATGATGTCAATTGTATCTCCCTCTATAGCCATCGTATGGAGAGTTTGACATCAGCGGCAATGTCCTTGGTCTGGTTTTCAATCAAGGAATGATCTGGTTAGAGCTGTTTCTATTCTGTTTGCAGATCTCTAGAACTCATACATTATATTCCATATTACCTTCACTAACTCTTTAGTGTTTGTGTTTCAGGATGGGGGCATTCTATGCTCCGGGGCTGGTCGGAATAAATGTCCTGCGTCTCCTCTCCTCCATGTACTACCAGTGCTGGGCCGTGATGGCCACTAATGTGCCCCATGAGAGGGTCTTCAAGGCCTCCAAATCCAACAACTTCTACATGGGCCTCCTCCTTCTCATCCTCTTCCTCAGTCTACTGCCTGTAGTTTACACAATCATGACCCTTCCACCTTCTTTTGACTGTGGGCCATTCAGGTAACACTCCCATAGATTCAAACAGACATGTTCACAATTCACACACAAACACGTTCCCTGAACCTTGCCAATGCAATCGCACCTCAATAAAGAAGCAAAGCACAATAAGAAATATGTAGAAGACATATAAATCTTGTACATATTCATAAGGAACTAACTCCCAAACAAATAAAGATGTACACATCTGTCATTCTAACAGTGGGAAGGCCAAAATGTTTGATGTCATCATGGAGACCATAGATCTGGATCTGCCTGCCTTTTTGGGTACACTGTTCGGTTATGCCGCCAACCCTGGCCTCATCATACCAGCTGTGCTACTGATGGTGTGAGTAAAGCATATAGATACAAATACAGTTAAACACACACAGTTAAACTCACAAAGTACATAGGGCAAATGTACTATTTTTCTTTTTTGTCTGTATACTCCAAAAATGTGGATTTTAAATCAAAGAGTTATGTGTTTAAATTATCGCTTTACAGCTTTTCTGTGAGGTTGTTTGCATTCATATTGGTTTCATCAGAGAAGTCATGAAGGCCGTAGTCAGCTGTGTCAATGCGAGACCAGAATTGAATCCTGTATGCAGATTATACCAGGGATTCTGCAGAGATCTTTGCAATACATCGGAACCATCCTGGTTTGATTAGCAATTGAATATGTTTGACTTGCCGTGTCACGCTCCAGCGATTGAAGGCGGAAGGCCGGAGATGGTGTTCCTTCTGGTGCATAAGGATTTTAGTATAGAATTCCTGATCGGGTGAGCAGTGTAACTTTGGATGTGCTTGGGAAAATAATGTTTTTACCATGTCCACTTGGACTGGTTGCAAAGAAGCAGAGTCTTAATCACAAATTGGACATCACAAAATTAGGGAGAAAAAAGGGTACAACCCCTTTATACTGCATAGTCCCCCTATTTCAGTTTAGAACATGTCCAAATTGAGGACTCCAAACCCCTTCCAGTTGTATCTCTGTTGATGCCCAAACAGGCCTTTAATGTAGCATTTTGTTCTGTTTAATATATATATATATATATATATATATATATATATATATATGCAGTCCCCTCCAAAAGTATTGGAACGATAAGGCAAATTCTGTTGTTTTTGTTGTTCACTGAAGACATTTGGGTTTAAGATCAAAAGATGAGTATGAGACATGGGTCTTCAGTGATTAACAAACACAAGGGAATTTTCCTTGCCGTTCCAATACTTTTGGAAGGGACTGTATTTATGTATTTTGCATTATAATGGTTTCCTTGACTCATTGATGTCTTATATGTTACAAACATAAGAGCAGATTCCAAAGGCAAACACATAGCCTAAAATAAAGACATTGACAGCTTTCTATTGCCTTTACAAATGTTGTGATGGAAAACACCTGAGTAACCAGAAACAACACGCATATAGTCTATTGTACTGTGTATCATTTAGAGTTCTTGATTCCAGCCAGAACACGTTTGGAAAGGGCCTGCATTCTAATTTATTTGGCAGGGACCCGGCTCTTGCCGGCCCATGCTAAAAGGAGAGAGTATGCATGTGTGACTGCCTCCCCTTGACCTTCTATCTTCCTCTCTGCTCCATGTGAAGGCAGTTGCAGAGGCTGCAGTGTGTACTGTGCTATCTGCAGTGCTGAAGCTACTATAATTGCCGTTTATGTATCAGCATATGATTACTGTGTCTGTGTGTTTTTGTAAGTAAGTCAATGCAAAAAAGGCACCATGCAGATTGTTCAGTAATCATTTTGCAGCCATGAAACCGTCATAGCTTTGGTGTAGATGACCCCCTCTGAGGTTCTTCAACTGTCTAGTCCAGTTGTCATAACAAGCAGTGATGGTTCCATTTGATATGCTCAGTAATGAATCTGGATGTGAACAAGACGTGCTGTACTCACAATTGTGTTTGTGTGGACCCTTTCGATTTCTCTTTGATGGGTACGACCTGCTCCGCTCCTGCCTCTTCGATGGGGATCGAGCGTGCTCATCCTTCTGTTATAGACCATGATCATTTCCTTGCTGATATCGAGAGAGAGTAAGATACACTAAGTCCCAGGGTCTGGAGCTTAGGGAAGAGTTTGGAGGACACTGTGCTGTTGAATGCAGAGTAGTATTTGAAAAACAGCATTCTCACAAATGTATTCCTCTTGTACGGCGTAAGGGCAGTGTGGAATGCAATCCAGACCTCATCTGTGGGTCTTTTAGGCCACTGTGCCTGTAATTCACAAACATTTTAGGCTTGGTTTAAGAAGAGTATAACTATCTTTACACAGAGGATTGTGGGTAATCCAAAGTTTTTAGACTATAGATAATTTTACACTAATTGGATGCATGTATAAAGAAAAAATATATTATAAAAATATATATATTATAAATCAATGTGTTCCATGGGGTTAAATTAATTATAGTTTGCAGATCAATACTCTGATCTGCAATGAAAACTGCAAAACCTATTGTTCCTGCTAGTGGTTTAACATTTTGTTCAACAGTGCCCACCAAAATTTGTTAATTTTGCAAATGATCAGGTACAGTTACGTTTGAAAATATTTAGACATGGAATCAATTTTCATAATTTGGGCTCTGTACGTCGCCACAATGGATTTGAAATGGAACAACTGAGATGCAATTCAAGTGCAGACTTTCAGCTTTAATTCAAGGGGTTGAACAAAAAAAAATTATGAAACGTTAAGGGATTGCAACCATTTTCATACACAGTCCATTATTTCAGGGGTTCGAATCTATATGGACAAATTGGCACAATCGTAAATTAAGAGTGCATTTTTAATACTTTGTTTAGATTCCTTTGCAGGCAATGTTTGCTTGATGTCTGGAACGCATGGACATTACCGAATGCAGAATGTCCTCCTTTGAGAAACTTTGCCAGGCCATTACTGCAGCTGTCTTCAGTTGTTGTTTGTTCGTGGGTCTTTCTGCCTTAAATTTTGTCTTCAGCAAGTGAAATGCATGCTTGATCGGATAGAGATCAGGTGACTGACTCAGCCATTGAAGAATATTCTACTTTTTTGCCTTAAAACATTCCTGGGTTGCTTTCACAGTATGAACCCGTGGTAAGAAACAGGCATGGTCAATAACAAAATGGCTGATCAGGTGAAAGCACAGGCATGGATGAGACTAAATATCGTAGGCAGGATAAAAACTATCATGTCCCGGTTTCTAAGTCTACATGAATCAATTGTAAATATTGATATATTCCAAAATAAATATGTCATTCTACACTAGAAAACAGCAACCACCAATATAGTGTTTAGAAGCTGTGGCTAGAGCAAATTATACCAAAGAGAAAGTTTCATTGCTCCAGCAAAGTTACGATTTCACAGTTCAGTTGTCATTAGTTGTGGTGTTACAAACACTTTCATTTAACAGTTTACATTTTATTGATTGAGACAGATATAATTTACAGAATTTTAAAACAGACCAACAGATGGATACTAGAGCTGCTAATATGTTGTTTCCCACAGACTGGCTATCTACTATCTGAACTCTGTGTCTGAGGCGTACCAACATGCCAACGCAGAGTTGAAGAAGAAGATGCAGATGGTCAGTGAAAAGTTTTTCAAATAATACATAAAAAAACGGAAAAGCATATCGCACTCTCCCTCTCCTAATCTCACATTCTCTCTCTATATAGGCAAGAGATGAGGAGAAGAACCGGAGGAACAACACTGAAAGCACAGACCAGGTGATGAAGGACCTGGAGGATCTCTTACCTAATCGTTCTCTCCTTCCACCAGCTCCCCCACCAGAGACTAGTGCAGGTAACGTTACATCTTCAATTCAGCAGTGTGTAAAAGTGAAGGTGCCGCACAGGTAAAATCATTACACCTAATGTAAAATGCTGAAAAGGCTGAAAACAGATATCATGATCTAAAATGTTGTATTTGCGCACACTTTGAGACAGTACACATCCACTGTGTCTTTCCTGATCAGACAAAGCTGACCGAGGTGGAAAGTCTGCAAAGGTGAAGCCAGGAACTGCAGGCAAGGATGTGAAACTGCAAAAAGATGTGTCATTGTCATCACCCAATCCCAACAATCGTGAAGTTGTTACCCGCCCACCAGGTCCCCGAGGGCCTGGACCTCTTCCTGGGAATGGTCAACTGGGGGCAGGGGCAGGGCGGGGACGGGGGAGAGGACAGCCACCTCCAAGGCGCTAGCTCCCAGATGAAAAGGTCTAGTTTTTTATGAACCTATAAAATGTTTGACTAAGTGATAGATATGTACTGAAATTAGACTGCATTTGTGTCTTTGTAGATTTTGTGTCTTCATGTTTGACTTTGTGGAACAGTTTGAAACGACACCTTTCAAGCTTTTATTTTCATACTGTACATACTTCAGTGAATATGATTTGTCATTACGCTTTGTTAACATTATGCATTTTCATGATACTGTGTGATGTGAAATTCACACCATTTTGTTGGAGAAGTGTATATTTGCATTTCTGCTTCAGCATAACAGAGGCACTGGTCTGATAAATCTGTGGTGTTTAAACCAGGTTTGCTTGAGGAAAATAAAGTGGTTCTGGTATTTCAGGATGGTTAAATGGTAGAAGACACTGCAAGGTGACTTTTTGAGTGATGATGAACATAATCAAGACCACTGTGTCTCAGGGAAATCTCTTCAGGTGTGTAGGCAAATGTTTATTACAATCAAAACATTAATAACATTTATGCAATATTTTAATGATACTTTTTTCATTACAAATTACATTACGCTGTGTATTATTATCTAATTGTTCCTATAATTACAGTGTGTTACAAAACATTTGTTAATAAACATTGTTACTTCCAAGTGGAGAAGACAGATTCTGGGAAGTCATCCGCAGTGTGTCCTGAGCTAATAAATATGCCCTGAAAATACCCACCATGAACATTCACCAAATGTTCCCCAGAAATGGAAAACCAAAATAATATAATGTCAAATTTGGAGTGAAATAACAAATAGAGTAAAAGTCTACTGACAAAAATCTAAGGATTTAGGCTTTGTAAATTAGTAAACACAAAATGGAAGAGAGTAACTATGATCTCTCCTAAATAAAGCACTGTGCTTGCACCTTTTAAATATTAGGTGGGGCTTTACAGGTAACAGACATCCTGGCTAATGAGGTAACAAGTACAGGGAAAAATATGTTGATCAACCAAGTGAATCTAACTAGCAACTTTTTAAGTGTCTGTACTAGCAACTAACTAGGTATAGAAAAAATGATTTTTAGAGATAAGTTACCAAAGCCTAATTGGCTCAAACCCTGAAATCTGAAACCACCCCAATTTCCCAAAATCATGAATGTAAATGCAATGCAACACAAATGTGTGGCTTACTACCAAATCAACAAGGCCACTGAGTTTTTGCCACTGATCAACATAAAAAAATCCATCATGTCAATGTGCCAATTGTTTTAAATTAATTACATATATTAAACAGAAACAATTGATTGATGTGGGAGAGAATTTATCTTCCAGCTGGGCAATGACCCCAAACATACAGCCAAAGTCACACTGAAATGGACTAAAAACAACAAGGTCAATATTCTGGAATTGCCCAGTCAAAATACAGACCTCAATCCAATTGGGAATACCAAAATTGCTGTTCACCAAAGTCCCCATTTGACGGAGCTTAGACATTTCTGGAAAGAAAGAATTAGCAAAAATTGACTGTAATTGCTGCCAATGGTTCCTTTACCAAATATTGTCTAAAGCGGGTGAATACTCCTGCATTCATTTTCTATTTCTGGCATGTATTTGTAATCAATTTAGAACAATTCGTAGATATTTAAACAAGTTTTTAGAAATGTGTGCCAATCTACTGAAAAAGAAAAACCCTTCAGACCCTTTTTCATGACACTCTAAATTGCGCTCAGGTGCAAGAATATACAGTGGGCAGAACAAGTATTTCATACACTGCTGATTTTGCTGGTTTTCCTACTTACAAAGCATGTAGAGGTCTGTCATTTTTACCATAGGTACACTTCAACTGTGAGAGACGGAATCTCTGATATATCAAATACTTATGTCATGCAATAAAATGCAAATTAATTATATAAAAATCATACAAATCATACACATTTTCTGGATTTTTGTTTTATATTCCGTCTCTCACAGTTGAAGTGTACCTACGATAAATTAAAGACCTCTACATGCTTTGTAAGTAGGAAAACCTGCAAATTCGGCAGTGTATCAAATACTTGTTCTCCCCACTGTAGTTCAGTCTTCCTTAACTGAATTGTTGAGAACCTAAAAATCAGTGTTCCTTCATGACTGATTTTACCTGCTTCATGGTTATTCTTCTTTTCACCTACATTTAGCTTGTTTGATTGTAACTCTTAACCTTTCAAACATTTAGCATATGTAGTCTTTCCAGTAACTTGGTGTTGTGGTGCTTATCAGGTCAGAATCCTATGTAGACTGTAGTGGTGCAGAGGTTTTAATGTGATGTAGGCCGGGTAGTGGCATGCAATGTGGAATCTGATGTATTTGCTTGTATTTCCATTTATTATAATATTTTGTGTAAATGTTTATTTTTTGTGTGTTTAAAACGTAATAAAAGCATTTAAGAAGCAAACGTAGGGCTCAGTGCAACTTTATTTTTAAATAAAATGGTCCATCTGACCCAACGTGCATATAGGTGTTTTTTTAAATGTACGCCGAGGTTGAATATTTAGCTACTGTAGACCAGGGTGGGCAGACGTCCCGGTTTGCCCGGGATTGTCCCGGTTTCAAGCTGGGTGTTCCGGGTCCCGACAAATATATGTAAAACACTAAAATGTCCCGGTTTTCAACATTCACTCGCAAATTGTCCTGGTTTTCACCCGAATTAAAAAAGTCATAATAATTGTGTGTTTCCATACTAGTCGGAGACAAACAGAGTAGGATTGCTAAGCAAAGCAACGATTCCCATCAAAGCTCAGGGCAGTTCCCCGCTTCACCAACCACAAACAAGCACGATGACGGACATGCGGGCATAAGCGCATACATGTGCGCGTGCATTAACGTGAGATATACTTAAAGGTACCGGTTTGGGGATTTGACAATGTGGTCCAACGTTTCTTATGAAATGTACTTCCACCACAAATAGCACACAAGCCAGTATTACTAGCATCTTTCAACTTGGAATAGTTATAGGATCTGAGCCCATTCTAGTGAGACTGAAGAGGAACATTACACTGCCAAAGGTATTTAATTTCATGGAACAACAAACGTTTTCTTTCATACGTAAATGACATTGATGCAATAACTATCAATATAGGTGACGATAACTGACTTTTTCTTCAAGTGAAAAGACGACAGAATCGTGGAAATCCCTCATACTGCTGCACACGGGGTTGTGGTATACGATGCCCCAAAAAAGCATGCATACTTCAAAAATCCACAGAGATAGTAGACCATCCGTGAACTATTTTCAGCATACTATGGTTTTGGACCGTTTCGAGTATATTCATCTCGCATAACAATATTGTGTACAATATAGCATGCAATTTGACATTCAGTCCCTGTGCCTTTAAGTATGTGCCTCAGCCGTTCTAACCCGGTTCCGATGCGTTCATTCAGCTCAACATAACGTTTCGGTTGCAAGCAAACGTTTTTTCAAAAGATGCTAACGATTTTCTATTGGACAAAATTCCGAAAGGTTCTCCTTCTCTATGTTGATGAAGTGTGTCGCTACAAAACATTTTGTTTGAAGGAATGGATACTGGCCTCGTAATGTTTACGGTATCCGGATACGGTATCCGGAAGTGTGGCATCAACCAGCTGGGATGGAAATTATTCATTGGCATTATTTTCGTTTGAAGTAAATTTACAGTGCTGGTATTCACCAGATAGTTGTGATATAGTCTTAGTTGACCGAAAACGTTAATAATAATTGCCTTTGACTGTGTTGTAAATGGGAGTTCTTGGTAACTGTGATGTCTTGTTGAATTATATAAGCTATACTGTAAGCGCTAGCCGACTAGCTGGCTAAGGCTATTTAGCTACAGTACTCGAACAGTATTTACTGTTTGTTTACTGTTAGCATTTTCATTGACACAAGGCTAACGTTAGACACTGTAGCCACCACCATTCTTGTCGCATGGATTATTACATTTGTTGAGTTTGAACCTATATAATGGATGACAAATACAGCAGCAATGTGCTTTCCAGTGGGAAACTGGGCAGGGTTGAAGTTCCGAATGCCAGGTAAGCGAAACACTTGCTAGCTTTCTACCCAGTTGTTGGGGTTACAATCAGTATTGATCGTAGCAGGTTACAGTAAGCTGTGTAGTCAAGCTACCTGAAGTATTAGTTGAAAGTAATATTGATACACCGTAAACCACATTAGTTAATGGGTTTTGAATCTTTGGCTGGGCAATAATCTAGATGTGAGGCACATGTTTAACCCTCGCTGTGTTTCTATTTGTGAAAATACTTCTAGCTGCACACACTAGTTGGGGAATATCCTTTTCTCGTGTTGCATATGACTTAATTCTCTCTGTTATTTCAGGCTAACCAGGTACATAGTGTTACTGCTTGTGTCCAAGTTGTTGAAGGCACTTGGGATTTTTGAATCATATGACCTCCTCAAAGTTGTCCATATTGTTCAGTTCGTCTTTATTCTAAAATTGGGGTAAGTAGGTACCCTTTCTCCTAATCAAATATAGGCATATATAAGTATATTCTGTAACATATGGAAATACAATTGTATGTATTATTTTCCTTTGTAGGTGTGCAGTGGTTTTGGTGTTCTTTCAAAAACCATTTTCTTCAGGGAAAGCAATTTCAAAAAGACAGGTACATGTTTACTTTGTTTTCAGGTCTTTGTGAAACTCAGCCCAAATAATGTCATCAATAACATGTGCAAACCAAGATTATTTGAAGGACCCTCACCAATAGTAATTGTGATCTTCACTCATCTGTATTTCAGTGGATCAAACTCCTTAAACATGCTGTCATCAGCTGTATAATTTCCCTTCTGGGATTCTTTGGTCTTACTCTGTGTGGACCTTTAAGGTACAATTGTATTTTTTCATTGTGTGATTTAAATAGAGGAATTTATTTTTGGATGTCATTCATTATTCTACCTTAGAAAAGCACCTTGATAATATCCAGTTCTTCCTTTCTTATCCAGGGCGTTATTGCTATTTGAGCACAGTGATGTGGTCGTCATTGCGCTCCTTAGTGTTCTATTCACAAGCTCAGGTGGTGGCCCCTCCAAGGTAAGTACAAATATACTTCAGGCTTTTTAAAATGTTATTTCTAAAAGCACTCTTCAATCCACATTTTAATGTATTTTTTCTAACCCAATGTGAATATTGGGAATGACAGAATGTTTATGTCTTGTAGACTAGAGGTGCTGCTCTCTTCATTGTTGCTGTCATCTGCCTCCTCCTCTTTGACAATGATGACCTCATGGCAAAGATGGCTGAACATCGTATCCTTTCTGAAATTACCTGTTAAAATAGAGGTATGCGGGTGCTGTTTTCCCCCTCTGAAAGTAGTATCACAATGTTTAACCTTTATAGAGGGTTTTCCTTAATCGTCTCTTTACTAGCTGAAGGTCACCATGACAGTGCCCTTACGCATGCTCTCTACACCGCTATTGCATTCTTGGGTGTGGCAGATCACAAGGTAAGCCAGCTGGGCATATTTGAAGTGTAGTATTTACATGCCTGATGGATTTAATTATCCCTTTGCATCGACTCCATGTTCTGCCTTCTCTTTGAGAAACATAAGGATGCTCTCTCCTTCAGGGTGGGGTTGTTTTATTGGTAGTGTCCCTCTGCCTGAAGATTGGCTTCCACACAGCTTCTAGGAAGTTGTCTGTAGAGATCGGTGGTGCCAAGCGCCTCTATGCTCTGGATAACCTGGTGTCCTCGGTAGTCCTGCTGCCCTGGGTTATAGTGCTCTCAGCAACCACAGAGGTAAGAGATGATCAATGGAAATCAGTGTGTATGGGTAAATATCTCGACTTCTAAGAACGTTCAAAGTCCAAACCGTTGGTAGCATTACGGGAGAAAGTGAAGAAACCCAAAACTGTTGTTCTGAATCCTCAGAGCAAGGTGGAGTCATGGTCGTCTTTTATCCTACCGTTTGGGATGATCATCTTCTCGGTGATGATCCTAGAGTTCTATGTAGAGTCTGTATGCGTCACCAAGATGGAGGCTCCAAGGTGTGCCCGGTACAGCTCCATCTTCCTCTTCCTCAGTGGGTTGCTGCTTGCCAACTTCTGGACCCATCCACTAACAGACCAGCTCCGGACCATGAGCAAGCCCCGCCTGCAAGAGAGCGCAGAAACGGAACACGTGCTGTCTGGAGGTGTGCTGGTCAGCGCAGTCTTCTTCATCATGGGTGAGTGAGAGGACTAGCTGTTGTAGAGATTGACTTTACAGTGGCTTGTGAGATTACATTATTTCCCCTCAAACTAAAGCCTTGATCACACCTATGTCGTTGTTACGCATAATTGCATGCATGCGTAAACAGAAAAGCTTTTCATCACCTTTTGCTACCATTTCCACCGAGCCATCTACATCCACATTGGATTTAGGCACCACAGAATGCAGTGCTACTGCCTCTCTAATGCAGTATTCCAATTGTTCCAAACCTTAATGAAATCGTAGATGCGATTGAGGCGTAAGAAGTACTGACATTAAGCAATTCCCCTTTTCTTTTACTGATTTCAGCTGACAATATCTTGTCGTCCCCTTCAAAGAAGGGTCAAAAGGGGACCCTGGTGGGTTATTCCCCAGAGGGAACCCCTCTCTATAACTTCATGGGGGATGCCCTGCAGCACACGTCCCAGTCTCTGCCCCACTTCATCAAAGAATCCCTTAAACAGATCCTGGAGGAATATGATTCCAGACAGATATTCTATTTCCTCTGTCTCAATCTGGTAAGCGGAACCTCAGACTTGGTAATATACATGATGAAAATGAGACGAATGGACTGTAATAATTATCTGAACATTTCTTATCAACAGAGGTACTCATAAGGTCTGACGGTGAAGTGGAATTGTTTCTAACATCATTTCGTTCTCTAATAAAGGCTTTCACGTTTGTCGAGCTCTTCTATGGTGTGTGGACCAACAGTCTGGGTCTAATCTCTGATGGCTTTCACATGCTTTTTGACTGCTCTGCTCTGGTGCTGGGCCTTTTTGCAGCCCTCATGACACGTTGGAAAGCAACCAGGATATTTTCTTATGGGTAAGCTCAGTCTAATGGAGTTCTTTATTCTGATCTGGAGTTACTATTGTCAAGTTGGAAATTTCAGATGCTATTGATCAATGAGCAATTGTCCATTTCATATTGCAGGTATGGCCGAGTTGAAATTCTTTCTGGATTCATCAATGGCTTGTTCCTCATGGTCATAGCCTTCTTTGTCTTTGTGGAGTCGGTCACACGACTCGTAGACCCTCCCAACATTAACACTGATATGCTGACAGTAAGTACACCACATCGACAGCTTGTCGTTTTTATGTTTAGCGTATGGCATCGATTTGTTAGTTTAGTAACCCTCAAAACCGCTGTATTTGCCTCAACACAGCCGCGTTCATCATTCGTTGTCCAAAGCCTGTTATTCTTATTGTTTTCCACAGCCTGTATCAGTTGGAGGGCTCCTCGTCAACCTGGTGGGTATCTGTGCTTTCAGCCATGCCCACTCTCACGGAGCCGCAAAGAGCAGCTGTTCATCACATGACCATGGCCACTCCCACGGGCATGGGCACAGCGAGCACAACCACGGGCACTCTCACGGGGGACATGGTCACGGTGGACATGGGCAGAGCGGTCATGGGCACAGTCATGGAAGCAGCCACGGCCACTCCCATGGCGGAGGCATGAATGCCAACATGAGAGGTGAGAGGATTGTTCGCCCGTTTTCAGGGAAATGCTCTTCAATCACACAGTGGTCTAAAGTTCAAAAAGGTTTTTCATTCTTTGTTGAGCTGTGAGTAGGTGTTGTCCATTTACGTCCAAATGTATGCATTTTTTTCCACAGGTGTTTTTCTGCACGTGCTGGCTGACACACTGGGCAGTGTTGGTGTCATCATCTCCACAATTCTCATTCGTCAGTTTGGTTGGTTGAT
Source organism: Esox niger (assembly GCA_016801105.1). Classification (NCBI taxonomy): domain Eukaryota; kingdom Metazoa; phylum Chordata; class Actinopteri; order Esociformes; family Esocidae; genus Esox; species Esox niger. The sequence continues at coordinate 62,788 of JACXGJ010000172.1, forward strand.
CGCGGATCCCATCTGTTCCCTCTTCATCTCCACACTCATCTTCCTCAGTGTTATACCCCTGCTGACAGATGCCGCCGAGGTCCTCCTTCTGAGGACGCCTCCGGAACATGAGAAGGACCTCAATATAGCCCTGGAAAAGGTCGGATAGCAAAATCTCTAGCTTAGTGAAAACAATTGAATGGTGGTAGTAAATACATTTGATTCATGTATAACAGATTGATAGAAATGGAAGTGAAAATACAATGAGTAATGATGTTGGCTATTTTTTGTATTCTGACAGATTGAAAAAGTAGAAGGTGTGCTGTCTTACCGTGACCCTCACTTTTGGAGACATTCAGCCAGTGTGGTTGCAGGAACCGTTCACCTTCAGTTGATGTCAGGTGTGGTGGAGCAGAGGATCATACAACAGGTCAGTAGAAAATATTTGTTGGTTTATGGTTCTGCACGGTTCTTGTGTTTATTATGAACATTATATCTCAGACCATTTTCCTCTTGCTCATTATAGGTGACTGCAATTCTGAAAGATGCCGGGGTGAACAACCTGTCTGTCCAGGTAGAGAAGGAGGCCTATTTCCAACACATGTCTGGCCTCAGTACTGGTTTCCATGAGGTTCTGGCAATGACACAACAAATGGAATCCATTAAATATCTGAAAGATGGAACATGTATCATGTAACTCTGTTTGGGACCAAATATAATTAATACATTTTATTCTTTTTTCATTATGTGTTTGTATGCGGTTCTTGTGAAATAAAAATGTAATATACGTTTTAACATTTAGTGCATGACTGTATTTATTTTAATGCTAGTAAGTCCACAGATCTGGTGTTTTCAATATTCTTGAATATTTGATAAATATGCAAATAAATATGAAATAGATATTTAAGCTACAGGGATGCTGGCTGTCATAGTTCTTCAGTGGTTAACCAAGCAGTAAGGCCTGTGGTGGTAGTTGATGGACAGTATGCCATGGCTAGTTTAGGCAAGAGTGGGTGTGGTATATGGCCAATAAATGTTATAAAGTAATGTCATACCCATCGTATGCGGACTTAAACCACGGTCACCTGCCAATCAGCATTCAGCACTCAGTTTATAATTATGGGTATACTATCCCTCAAACCTTTTTGTGGTGCCATTTTGCAATTATATTCTGGTTACCAGCATAATTAGAGAAGTTAGATGGGAAGCAATCTACACCACTTATAGTACTGATAATTTTGTATTTGTTAGCCATGGTGTTGATTAAATAACTATGAAGCAAGTTTATTCATATAGCACAGTTCATACACATAAGCAGTTTAATGTGCTTTGCAAAGAAATATAAAAATACAATAGAATAAAAAAAATACTAGAATAAAAACAAACAACAATAAAACATCACAATAATAAAAGATTGAATAAGAAAATAGATCTAGAATAAAAACAATAAAAAACAGGTAGATTCAATGATGAATCTTTGGAAGCTGTAAGGCTAAGCAGTGTGGTGAAGTTAAAGTGCTCTGTCATAAATGTGTGAAAAGAGAAGGCTTTTTAACCTGGATTTAAGAATTCATACGTTTAGGACACGTCTAAGATCTGGTAGTTTATTCCAGTTGTGTGCAGCATTACTGCAAAATGCAGCTTCGCCATGTTTAGTCTGGACTCTGGGCTCTACTAGCTGACCTGAGATCATGGATCTATGAGCTCGGTTTACACTTTTCAAACATCAGAAATGTATTCAGGGCCTAAACCCTTCAGTGATTTATGAACTTAAAACACCAATTTAAAATCTATTCTGTAACTGACTGAAAGCCAGTGCAAAGATTTAATTACTGGAGTGATGTGATCTATTCTCTTGGTCCTGGTTAACATTCTAATAGCCGCATTCTGAATGAGGTGCAGCTTTTTTATAGTGTTATTGGGGAGTCCATGTAAGAGGCGATTTCACTAGAGATAAAAGCATGGATGAGCTTTTCTTGATCTTTTTGGGACACTAAAAAAGCAGCAATGTCCACTTGAATTGGATAAAATCACAGCGTGGGCATACAAAAGCAAAGCACATAAGGGTATGTCAATGGAGGAAATAAGCAGCAGACGTTTTGGTAGGAAAAACGTTAACAAAATATTACATTAACCATGCCGTTCTCTCAGTTGCTAATTACGGACTGGGACACAGCTGAAAATGGATTGGTTTAAAAAAATTACAATCTGCCTTCAACAACAAAAACTCGGGGTAAGTGGACCATTACCCAAATACGACTTTTGGACGAACTATCCCTTTAAAACAGTGTTGAATCCAGTCATGTGATTACTTGTCGTCCTAGGAACGCATTCCAATCAGCTGCGTATTACCCAATCAAATGCCAGCGCATTTTGGAACGCAGCGAATGAGATTCGAGTTGCACACGATTTAAACCAACGTGATTCACCCTTTGGTATCTTGCATTGCAGCATTTCAAGCGTTCTGTGTTAACCAAAGCGACACATCTTTCGAAATGGCTCTCCGTATGACTAGAGTAAGTGAATGTTTCTTTTTTAATGGGTTGTTTATTTTAATACTTGTTGCATGGGTATTGTTTTAGGTTTGTTTATAGGTTAAATTGTAAATTTGGGAATAGTCAATCGCCTCGTGCCCTAACATGTTGGTGGTTTTCTCGTGATCTTTCTTTGTTCGTTCTGAATTCGGTCTCGTGTTTCATTTCAAACATATCTTTACGATGTATATGTATTTCTGTAGAATCGCATGGCTTCCTCTGAGAACCCAACTGTTCTGCCGGGCAAAACTACCTTGGGAACCAAACCTACACTGAGACCACGAGCTGCGCTCGGTGAAATCGGAAATGTCGGAGTCCCCAGACAGACTTTGAAAAAGGTAGATTTGTTTTAAATTACTGAAGTATGCTACTTATCCTAATTTCGGATACTAAGACTTGAACTCCTATCTATAGGATGCCAAGATAGAGCCCACCAAGGTTGAGAAGAGGGCCAACACACGGCTGGAGAAGGTCCCAGAGGTCCCACAACCAAAACCAGTTGCTGTTGCCCCTGTTCATCTTGCGGTCCAGGTGAGATTTCTGGGCTAAAATCTGGCTATTTGAGAATGGAATGAATACATTTTTCTCCATTCCTTGCTGTGCATGGAAATGTAAGTTAGAATTTTAGTTTTAGCAGTTGTCACTCGTGCTTTGGGTAAATTACTTTTATTAACATTTTTGAACAGGGAAACTACAACTGTCATTGAATTCATTTGTACATTTAATGCAGGTGACGTTTCTGCTAGCAGGTGGTGGGGTGGTCTATACCACACCGTATTAAGCATTAATGTTACTGTTTTAAACAGGATATACCTGAGCCAATGTCTCCCACACCAATGGAGACCTCTGGCTGTGCTCCAAATGACTTGTGCCAGGCCTTCTCTGATGTCCTGCTTAATATCAAGGATGTAGATGCTGATGACTATGACAACCCCATGCTCTGCAGTGAATATGTGAAGGACATCTATAAATATCTCCAGCAGCTTGAGGTTGGTTTTGTCCTAATCTAAATTAGTCAATCCCATTCAAATGCTTGTTATTGGGTGTGCTTGTTGTTACTGTCTTTTGTCTTCTCCCCTCAGGTTGACCAGGCTGTCAAACCCAAATATCTGGAGGGACAGGAAATTACAGGCAGCATGCGTGCCATCCTTATCGATTGGCTTGTCCAGGTCCAAATTAAGTTCCGCCTGTTGCAGGAGACCATGTATATGACTGTTGGAATCATTGACCGCTTCCTTCAGGTATTGAGCCGTTCAATGCTTACCCATGACCCACTGTTTTTGCCATCAAGCAATGCAGATGTTTTAACAGGGAATGTCAGGTCTGGGTGCCTACTGCCTGTCCCTTGTCAACTAACTGTAGGTTCCTGTCTCAACAGGATAACCCAGTGCCCAAAAAGCAACTTCAGTTGGTTGGTGTGACTGCTATGTTCATTGCCTCCAAATACGAGGAGATGTACCCTCCAGAGATCGCGGACTTTGCGTTTGTCACTGACCGGGCCTACACCACTGCCCAGATCAGGGACATGGAGATGAAGATCCTGAGGGTGTTGAAGTTCAGCTTCGGCCGCCCTCTTCCCCTTCAGTTTCTCCGAAGGGCCTCAAAGATTGGAGAGGTATGTCAACTGGGTTTCCTGGCATTAACATATCTTTAAGACAATTGACACTGTCAATGGGTGAGACATTTTGCAGTGTTAACAATTACAAAAGTTGCAAGTGAAAATCAAGTGTTTAATAAATGGGCTATTTTGTTAGAAGAACTGGCATTTAACTGTAGCTCATTAAGTCTCTTACTCGTTAAAGTTAACAGCAGACATCCGAAGCAGCCTATAAGCTGTTAAGTGCTGACTACTAACGACTGAAATCCCTCCAGGTGACTGCGGAGCACCACACCCTGGCAAAGTACTTTGTGGAGCTCACTATGGTGGACTATGACATGGTGCATTATCCCCCATCCCAGGTGGCCAGCGCAGCCTTCGCCCTGACGCTGAAGGTCTTTGACTGTGGTGAATGGGTAAGATGTAATGTCCGCTTCTGAGACTCTCCTGCGTTTCATCCGTCTTGTGCTCTGCTTTCTGGTCAATTTCGGGTAGAGGCCATTCAAGAGTCAGCCTAGGTCCCTGTGCTGCTGTAACTTAATCTCAATGCACTGACTTCTCCCAGAACTCAACACTGCAGCATTACATGAACTACACTGAAGACAGCCTGGTCCCTGTGATGCAGCATATTGCCAAGAATGTTGTGAAGGTGACTGAGGGTCAAACTAAGCACATGGTGAGTAGGCGTTATGGTAGAAACGTATCAAACACGTTTCCTTTTTATTCTGTTCCCTGTCATACTTTGTTTACCATTTCAGGCGGTGAAAAACAAGTACTCCAGTCAGAAGCAAATGAGAATCGCCTCCATTTCGCAGTTGAAGTCTTCATTGATCAAAGATTTTGCAAAGCAAGTTGCCCTATGAGATGCTTGATTATACTGTACAGTATGTAATTTATGCATTTTTATTGTTTTTACCAGCCGAACACTTGTGGGAGATTAGGGATGGGAAATGTACAGTTTGTGTTCCCACACCATGGGCAAGTCATCACCAGGATTATTCCTATGCACGAATGTTTTATGATGGTGCTTGTCCCCATGTCAGACATTTTGTTGTATTTTTATATGAAGCCTATGCTAGATTTGGGTGTGGGGAAGTTTTTTTAATTGTGTACTTCTTGGTGTTCTGCAGGTCCAATCTAGCTTGTGTATATGATCAAGTAATGCCAATAAACATTTTAAGCTTTTTATCTCAGTGTTATGAATTCTGCTTTGTTTTACTCTGCAGCACTGGTCTCCTTACAGCGCTAGGTCTTAACGCCTTATGTCCAGTTGAGGGCGCCAGTTCATTGTTTTGACATCTTCTGAGCTACTGTCATGGGGCCTGTAGCTTGACATGCTTCCAATTTACTTTAGATTTCTTCATAACACAACCACATTTTGCTTTTGTCCCCTACCGGTCATTGGCCTTTTTGGCCTGTGTCTTTGTTATATTCTGAACATGGGGGTGCTTCATAGAAAAAGCAATGGTGACTCTGCTCATCTGGCTAGTGTTCCTCAAGGCCTTAATGAGTCAACAAGGTCTCACCTGTGTTTAGTTTCCTCATTGTGTTTGCAGCCAGCTCTAATACTGAACTGAATCCATGTGTCCTAGCAGTTTGGGATGGTGTAGGATGCAATTAAATCCTGAGGTTTAGTGATGCTGTATGACTGTTTACAGTTGTGCTGGCATTTTCTCCATGTCATGTCCTCTTGCACACTCTATGGCCTCTCTGCAGTCAAGGGGCTTCCGCTCCCTTATCCAGGTCAGATCGGTTTCCCAGCTCCTAACAGGGTAACCGTAGTCCCACCCCCGACCTGCTCTTTCCCGGATCTTCTGTCTTCAACTGATTGAATATTCACATGGGTCACTTAGTCGTCTGCCTTTATAGCTTTGGCACTTAACGTAATGAAATGTGTTGAATGTCCTGTTAAATCCTATGCTCAACAGGCTTTCCAATGTTTGTCCTTATATTCTGTTGAGTGTCTATTTCTGCCACTGCATTTTGTTCTATTTTGAATATTTTTGTCTTGGGTGCTCCCTTAAGCATTCATAGAATAAACTATCCTTGATTACAGCTGAAGCCATTTATCGACCATCAAATAACCTACTGTGGCTTCCTGGGAGGGAGGTTTGCCACGTTCTGCAACTTTCCAGAAGACATTGGAAGTTCTGATGGCACAGGGTCATAAATGCAATAGGATTTCACCAAGTTTGTGATGTTGAAATGTACCCTTTGTCTTACATGTAATGACTTGAACCTATATCCGGGCTTTATCTTCATGCATATGTTTGGTCGGGTTTTCACTGATCAGTGCAATTTCCCAGCATTGTCTTTAAGGCGACGTGTGCTACATGTGTACTGGTTGAGTGAGCAGCATGATAACCTGAACCCCATTGGATGTGCTTCCAAAGTCATCTCGAAATCGACTGTCTCAAGTCTGCTGGCAGTTTCTGCCATCAAGCAGGCCTATATTTAGGACTAGGATATTGCAATATTAGGGGCACCCTAGGAAAAGATAACATGTGTAATCATTATTTGAATGTATTATTGATTACCTAGTTATTTCAGACATTTTACCCCCTTTTTTCAACCATGGCTGACTTGAGCGATGGGGAATCTCATGACACTATGTGGCTCTGTACAATATGAATAAGAGAATCCCATTGAAAGAACCGACAGAATTCGTCCTTGAGTGAGCATCATCAATTACAATGGATCACATGGAGCCTCCAGTATTTAAGGCTAATGGACACAGCAGAGTGGAAGTCATTATTACTTTAGCCCCTTCACAGCTGAGGGCCAAGTGGAGTTTGTGCAATAGGACACCCGAGGGAGTTTTCAGAGCTTATGCTATTGCGTACAAGGCCACCTGTCACCCAACATTGTCCCTCCCTGTCACTGTGTCCATCATGATGATCTGCTGACAAACAGAACTCGATCTGTTTGTTGTTTACCAGTGTGGTAACATACTGTGATAAGTTGTGACCAAATTAATTATTTTGCATTGAAAAAGTTGGGTTCGAAGTCCACAAAGCCAGATTCTGATCATTTTCAAATTTTGAATTAGTCAACATTCTTAAAACCCAGCAACATTATGAAAGGGGAAAATGCAATACGATATTACCCATTATGAACATGGACTTACTGAGATTTCTGGAGCTTATAATGCAAATAGATACTGACATTTTAAGACATTATTTTTATTTCTGGTTAAACATTCTGTTATGATTTACAGTAGTTTCTAGCTCTTTGGTCTTAATTATCCTTCAGATTCAAAACCTGACCAATGTAAATTCATTAGGAGAGATTTAATTGGTCAGAGGTTTGAACACTCGTATTGCACTATGTTCTATAGCCTTCCTGATATCATAGGCAGAGGGGATGTTGCCCAAAGAGCATCTATAGGTTCATCTTTCCAGCTCTACCTTCTGCTGCTCTCCAGATGATAATTAGTCTCAGTTACCCTGGAAATCTGTTCTTTTAAACCATGGCCCTTGCCTAGAACTCATGCTTTATAGCTGAGGTCATGACTGGGCCGCCAGATCAGTTTACAAAACAGATTCCTCGTGTGGTGGTTGAAGCAGCTGGAACGTTAGATTTTTGTGGAAGTTTCAGGGAAAGCATTTGTATGACATAATGGAGTAGCAGATGGATACAGGTCAGTGATAATGGTGACTACTGAACCATAGTGTTGAATAACCACTCATTCATTACCCTAACTCTATTCTTTTGGCTGATGAATGAAACCTAAGAATATTGTATGTCAAAAGGATATTTACAAGTTAATCTTAGGAACACATAGAAATTACATCAAATGACACTCTAATGACCTAATGACCCCTTAAGGTTACTTTCAAAAATATTTAATCATATTCACGGCACTGTGTTTATTCAAGCCCTACTCAATAAATGCATTTAAGAGTCATTATTAAGTTCCCTGGCAGAAAGAATGTCAAACTTGGCTTCCAAAACCCTGTTCAGATTTTTTAGATAAACTCATCCGAAGTTGAGTAATCCAGTTATCCAGGGTTAGAAGTCTGGAAATATTTGAAATGTTTTTCAGTTTAAACATTTTTCAAGATGGCCATGACTTAACAAGTGTACCTTTCACAATGAGTCGATAGACTTCTCAATTCATATCCACTGTGGCTGCGTGTCTCAATCCAATAATTACAAAATCAAACAAACACAACGCCTTGGTGCTGATGTTATGGTCTCTGTGGGCTGTTAATACATCCGCAACTGGACTGAAATCTCCGGGCCTGAAAGAGAAGCACAAATAACCACAGGGGCATTATTTTTCACAATTTATAGATTTTCAAATAAAAACCTGTGTGTTTCCTGAACTTTGCTCAATGGCACATGAAGGAAAGAAAGGCACCTATTGTGAACTGTAAACTGGACTGTTTCAGGCAAGAGTGAAAAAGCCCCGCTCCATGGTACATTCTTATTGAAAAGAAAGTTTCTCTGACCACATTTGGGTTGTGCCAGAATTGACTAGGAATTTCTCTTATATCCTCTTCACCCTGTTCATACCATCACATCTGATGAACAAACTGTACAGAAATACTCATGGTTTTCCAAGACATCTGACTTGGTAGACATTAACTCGTAAGAAAAAGTTATTACAATGTTAGAAATTGCAAGCCGTTGTTTGTTTCCTGACGTTTATAATAGTGCAGTTACATGTAGCTTCATAACTGGTCAGTCAAATCAAATGTCACCCTGACCTCCATAACTACACTCCTGCATCCAACGTGTTGACTAGGAGAACTGATTGTTCACGTATCATCTAATCTACCCAGACCTTGACATGTGCCCTTATTAGGAGAAGATCAACGTTATTCGCCTCACCTGAGAGTGGTCATCATGTTTTGGCCCATCAATGTACATTTCACATGCATATTCTTGGATTTTTGTTTCATTTATATACCTGAGCCTCCCTTTGGCTTGAAAGGCTTAGTCTGATCACGTGGGCTTTAGAAGAAGACCAGAAGTTCATGAATAGCTAGTGTATAGATACTCTTCCACCATGTGGCTAAAGCAAGTTAAAAGATGGTATACTTTGACCTGGGTGAGTCAGTCAGCCAAGCCAACACCAGTCATGTTTTAAATCCTCAGGGCATGTAGAAAGGAGGGGGTGGCTGCTGCTGACACATTGTAAATCTATCTCTGGGGTCAGTTGGACATCTCCTTTATTCTTCTGTATGTATGTGTGGCAGTGGAGTCACAAAGAAAACCATTGCATCTGTACATTGTTCCTGTGAGCATGATCACCTCATTAGATTGTGATTGTTTCAATGACCCAAAATTGGCCACACACGCCTATTTATTGCTGATGACGTCTGCAAATGTTGTACCTTTTGAACTTGATAACCCAGTAAGTCACATTTCGAAGATCCCGAGCAAAGGATCTACAGCCATTTAAATGGCCTATTTAAATAAAACCTCATATGCAATAATGAGTGTTGGGCAGTGGTCTAAGTCATTGTCTCACAGTACTACGTCACTTTGGGCAGGGAGTTCAAATCCTGGTCTTGGCATACAGACAGTCCCTGGGTGTCTAGCAGAGGGCTGGTTGAGTACCTGTAAAAAGCTAATCGATGTCGTTATTCAAAGGAGTGGGTCCTCACACCTGCTGATCCTTCACATTTCCTGGTTGGATGTACATTGTTGAAAATGCCTTGGTTCAGATTTCTGTGAGGATGTTTTTTTTTTAAACATTCAAATGTGGAGGCTCATTGCAAAGCTGTTTCATTCACCTGAGGGGTTCTCACTGCTGAATAATGTGACTGCACACGACCTGGCTTTGTATGTATGAGAGCTAAATAGTAGGGGCAAGCAAGTTGCTTAGTCTACTTGTATTCCAGTTTAGTTAATTTCATTTTTTTCCCCATGTAAGCAGGGCATGACCTTTTGGTCGTTCACAAAAGATCCCATAATTGCTTACTGATGCAGAAACAAGTATCTGCCCAAAGATGAGTGACACACAAAAACAGGGATGCAAAATCCACTTGGATATCCTTAAAAAGTAACAAAATGTTTCCCTATCTCTAGATGGGTCTGAAAACCTGCCAAAGTTACCATCAAAGTTATAAATAGTGAATGTAGCAGCCGATGCATAGGGCCGACCACTAGCCATTTCTTCCCTAGCACTTGTAGCATTTTGCCCACCATCACACTAAATATTTATGAACAATGCAACCCACCCACACCTTCATCCCGAATACCTTTCTTTATATGACGCCTGAAATTGTGAGTTACCCTTTATCCCGCCTCCACTTGCCATGAGGATGATGTCTGTGAGGGCTCCTCAGATTGTAAATGACAACACAAACACATCACTGGCTAATAATGAGTAGAAAGAATATGAAAAACAAATCCGTCCTAATTGGAAAGTGACTCTAGTTATTTATTTCATTCACTGCCAACAATGCTCTGCAGTTAATCTTATCTAAAATGGTCATTGGTCCGGTGCACCCCCAGTCCTCATGAACAGAAGTGGTGCTATTGATCAGATTAGTCAATAAAGCCTAGTTCCCCCCTTCTACTATTATACTAATGCACTTAGAGAGAATGTCCTAGGCAGGCAGCCTTACAGGCCAGGTTATAAAGTACCCCAGAGCTCCTAAATTATTCACAAGCCCCTTCACCAGCAGAGGCCTCCATTAGAAATGGGCAGGGGTGGGTGATGATGTCACACAGCCCTGTGGAGCCAGACAAGGGCACCTGGGACAGACACTGAATTATTGTGCCAGTTGTGGACTCTCCGTGCTACAGACTGGACTGGTTTGGAGATGGGTGTGCTTCATTCAAATGCTGAGGTCAAGACCAGCAAGGACATGAATGAAGGTCTGCAGCGGTGTAAGTTGACAAGATATGCAGCCCTTTCAATTGGGTCTGACCGGAGAAATTGGAAAAAACGAACAGAATTGTACAGCTTTTGTCACAGAGTACGACTTATGAGTAGAACAACACATTCTGTATATTCCAGTGCAGGACTACTGTAAAGGGAACGTGACAGTATTTAATAAAAAAGATTATGTATCTTATATCTAGAATATACAGAAAGTAATGGTTATTATTACCCATAAAATAGCCGACAGTCACTGTCATACAGAACAGCACACATCTAAAGTAAAATATCATGTGCTGATTGAAATATGCTATATAACAATGTTTTGTCACAGCTTACAGCAGCACATCTATCTTCAAGAGTCACTTTGAGGCCCATCAACCTTTGCTCTGCAACTGCTATTGACCACTCATCAGTGAGTATTAGAAATAGACTGTTTTATATCTGGACTTTTCTCATGTCCATGTGTCATGAATGCTAAAACACAGCCTGGCTTCCAGTTGGACTCAGCATTTGCCAGGACTATAGTATTTGTAAAATGTAATGCCAAACAAGGCATCAACAGCTGAGCTGGCTATTACTTAAACAGACGGGCAAATTCAGACTATACCCAGCCCTTTGTCCATTTAAAAAAAAAACAGGGAATCTAAAATTGCATATTTAAAGAAAAAGAGTGAGGTATTTCCGCTCTCCTACTAGTCTGCTTCTCTCTCATTTCTGGGAAGTCCAGCTGAAAGTATACACAGTAGAAACAGTGGAAAATCAACAATGTTCTGCAATGAATCCAAAAGTGTATGGAAGACATTGCCAACACTGCCTTCATGCTATGAACTAACAGCTTCAGGACGGCTATCGAAAGTTTCTCACAGCTCTGATCATTATATTTGCTTGCTCTAGCTAGCATGCAAGATACTGTTTTCAAAAATCTTTGGGATATTTGGGCAATGCTCTCTAGATTTGATCTTAGCATATATGGCATGTGTGTAGCATATGTGGACAAAATTGTTTCCTCTGGTGGCCCTTTAGTGATATGTGAAAAGCTAATCAGACATAAGTCAAGCTGAACTATATTAAGCAATTTCACTGATAGTTTTAACCGATTATGTGATATCAATGAACAGATCAGGAACTCATGGTTCAATTGGTCCTTTGGCGCCAGCTGTAGTGTAGCAGGTTGTCATAACTATTAGGCTGAGTTTACACTGACAGGCTAATTCAGATATGTTTATCCACTTATTGGTGGATAACATCAGATCTTTTCAAAACTATTCTTTCTCAGAGCTGATCTGATCAGTCAAAATACCAATTAGTGTGAAAAATCTGAATGGGCCTTTCTGTGTAGGTTAATCTTGTTATTGCTAAATTGTATTGTCGATCATGATTATGTTTGCACAAATTTCAGTTACTAGAAGACACGGTCATTTTGCTCAGCAGGACTGAATAGGATCGGATGTACAATCCATTAAGCAGGTTATACATCTAATGTCCCCTAATCAGTGCCATTAACTTTTTATGAAGTAATTTCTACAAAATGGTAACTACATTACAATTTTTTTTGTCATTTTTGCAGTCAAACGCGGGACCTGTTGTTCCGTAGTCACCACGCGTCGCTAACCACTACGTTATCTAACAAGGGGTGGCCCGTCCATAAGCATCTAGAAACTGAGGAGACCAATTGCTATTGTTTTGAAAGCAAAATGTTCTCCGATTCTTGCTTGATATACGATTTCAGTTGCTCAGCATTTCTGGGTCTCTGTTGTCTTATTTTCATTTCATAATGTGTCAAATGTTTTCAATAGGGGGCAGGTCTGGACTGCAGTTTAGCACCTGCGCTCTTTTACAATGCAGCCATGCTATTGTAATACATGCAGAATTTGGTTTGGCACTGTCTTGCTGAAGTAAACAAAACCATCCCTGAAATATGCTGCCATCCAGACATTGTCTGGATGGCAGCATATGTTGCTCCAAAACCTGTGTATTTTGTTCAGCATTAATGGTGCCTTGACAGATGTGCAAGTCACCCAAGCCAGGTGCATTAATGCACCCCCATACCATCACGTATGCTGGCTTTTGAACAGTTTGCTGATAAGAAGATGGATTGCCCGTCTCCTCTTTAGTCTGGAGGACACAGTGTCCATGATTCCCAAAAATAATTTCAAATTTTGATTTGTCTGAACACAGGAGAGTTTTCCACGCCTCAGTGGATCTTAAATTAGCTTGGGCCCAGAGAAGGCAGGTGCGTTTCTGGATGTTGTTTATATTTGGGTTTCTTGATTGCATGGTAGAGTTTTAAGTTGTAGATGCTGCTGTGTTCACAGACAATGGTTTTCACTACAGAATTTGATCTTTTTTGAATGCAGGGTTGCACGAGGGCTCAAAGATCACAGCCATTCAGTATTGATTTTGGGCCTTGTCCCTTGCGTACAGATATTTTTTTCTGATTCTCTGAATCTTTTGAGGATATTATGTACCACAGATGATGAGATCCCCATACTCTTTGCAATTTTGCATTGAGCAACGTTATTTTAAAATGTTTGCACTACTTGCCTGCGCAGTCTAACCCCTCCCTCCCTATCTTTACTTCTGATAGACTCATCCTCTCTGGGATGCTCTTTTTATACCCAATCACGTTACTGACTTGTCGCCAACTGATCTAATTAGTTGTTCCACCATTTTTTTTATTTTATTTTTATTTTTTATGTGTCAATTATTTGAAGCATGCTTTTTGAAACATGTTGCTGGCATCAAATTCAAAGCAGGCCTATATTTTTCAAGAATACATTTCTCAGTTTAAACATGTTATAGTATTGAATATAGGGTTTATATGATTTGCCTATCATTGCATTCAGTTTTTCATGAAATATTTTTGGGTAACAGCGTTGTAAATATATGGTATTGCCAATTGTCCAACCTTGTTGAAACATTCAACAATGAATTGCACCACCACAATATGTAAGATATTACTGATCTGTTTTAAGTAGATGGTTTTGAAAGCGTTGAAAGTTTGTTTGGGACTGTAGTTGCAACTAATTCTGCCTGGGTCAACACTCTGGGTTCCATCAACTTAACACTTGGGCTAAGTGGTTGCAATTTTAAACACTAGATCACATGATGTCATTTCCTGATTAAGATGTTAAGCCTCATCATTTGCCGTTGTTTTGACTATCAACACAAACGCATTATTGAGATTCAAATAGGTCTTTTGATCTTGTCTGTGTTCATTACCCAATGTTCTATGTTTATTAATCTGCTGGCAGAGGGCAGGTGGGCAGTACATTTATGTTTTTAACATTTATGTAACCAGGTATATAACTTATTCTGAGTTATAGAAGAGCAGTCTTAGTTCAGTAATTACATTGAAGCCTGATTGGTTAGGATTGAGGAGATTGTTCTGAGACACATAACAAGAAGGTTGGTCAGAGAAATACAGGTGTCGAATTGAAGAAACACTACATGGAAAACGACTATTTGTGAAGCTGTAAATAAAACTTGAAACAAAATGCATATAAAATGACTTATAAAATGTATAGAAAATGTTATATAAAATGTATAGAAAATTACAAGAACAACAATAAATGTAACATTTGACACATCAAACCACTGGCTCTTGGTCTTAATGTAATTTTTTGTGTATGGATGCTAATTATTTAAATGAACAACAATCTTTTTAGACAGATGTATTTTAGTGTTAATCTACAGAACTGCTGGTGTAATAACATCCACACTAATTTCAATGAAAACTAAATTGAGCCCTTTTAAAAAAAAGATTACCAGCCCTGCAAGTGACTCTTGCGGCCTCCAATTCAACAGTTTCCAGATGTTTCTCTAGCAAGGCTTAAAGTAGAAATCTGCAGTTCAAACAATAGCAAAGTGATTACACTGCCACTTTTTTGGCAAAAAGCTGAGAGAGAATTAGAGATCTGTAACAACTCCTGTTATGGATGCAAGGACTGGACATACAGGATATAAAAATGATATATTTAACAGTGTTTTGAGGCTAGTTTGTGTTTAAACTTGCATTGTTTACTGACATTTGAGTAAAAAAAACATTATTTGGCAGTTTAGATAGGAAACGACAGTTAAATTAAGCTTATGAGGTAATTATATATTATTATCTTAATTAACAGTAGATATATATCAATAAAGCTGTTGTGCATGTATTATTTAATCAATACTATCTATGTCTAAAAACTCAATGTGTGCTTCCATTATAAGTTATCCTCTGTTAGACCTCTCCTCTCAAATGGTGTATCCTGTAAATTTAAAGTAAGAAAATAGAGTATGACTGCAAATTGCCCCTTTAATGTGTGCTATCTATAAACCACGCTTTCACAAATAACCCTTATCTACATCATGTATGTGCTGACGAGGTATGTCAATTTAAAAAAACAGCAATGCTTTGTAATTTGCCTTTGGAAAGAACTAGGCTTCAGTAATGAAACCCTGGCAGTTTGTTATTGGAGATTAGTACAGTATAACTTGGACAGAATGCAACACCCTATTTCTTCACATTATCAGCCAAGGGAACACTGCACACTGCAGACTACATAGACCTCATGTTCAATGTCAAGAAACAATGATCCAGCAACTTAACACATTCAGCACTGTCAGTTGGCTGTTTGAAGTGTGCCATTGCTACCTAGGGAAGGTGTATTTGTGAGTAAATGTTTGTGCAAATTACTAACAGGGATTCCTACAGGGATTCAGTCCTATCTGGTCCTAAGTAAAATAAATCCATGGTAATAAAAAGAGTTGGTGAAATAAGGTGATATAATGAGGTTATACTATAGATATACTTGTTCATCTAGATAACTGGATGGGCTCTAGACAATTCTATCAACCTATCAGATATTGGTGTATATTTTCCCATTTACTTGAACAGACTGAGATTTTCAAAAGCCAAAATGGAAAGGTTGGAGCGATATTAAAAAGATTATCATACACAGCGATGTATTAGACATGTGATAATGAACAAAAAATGTAATCTGCACGGGGTCTTTTGTTTTGTTTGTTTTTTGATAACCAACAGGATTAACCATAATTTAATTATATTCTCAATTAAGAGACTGGGAAATAATTCAAGTATTTTACCATGTCTCATAATCAGTGATTAAAGGCCAACTTTGAGTAAATCGTGCCAATCCAGATAATTGCTTCCTGGCGCAAACTCATTACCATGTTAAGTCTCAGCTCACCTTAGGAACTTGGGAGACAAGCAGAGTAATGTCTATATCCACAAAAGGGAATGATCATTAATGGTTTCCATAACAAAAAACAGTAATACATACATGCTAAACAAACAGCGGATGAGATCAATTGATTATTTGTTGAATTAAAGTTTATTGTATAGCTTCTTGATTTATTTCACAGTTAGTTCCCACACCAAGGTGAGGCAAACAAAAAAAATCAAGTGTTTGTAAATGAAATATTGTTTGGTAACTTCTGAATGGAATGGAAGTCCTGTGAATGATGAATGTAATATATGTCAGGTCTTCCCATGTCATCTTAGTCATATGTTTGCTCTGTGCCCTGCCTTGAAGAACTATTCCGAATCCATTTTCCAAACTTTTTCTGAAGTGCTTATGGTTAACCTGCAGCCATGCCCCAAAATAGCTTTTTTTGGTATTCCAGAGGACCTGTCCATATTAGACCCCAGCCAAGCAGACATTGTGGCTTTAACTTCCCTACTTGCCCGACACAGGTTTCTCCTGAACTGGAAATCTGTTCACCCCCCTACTATTTCACGATGGCTGTGTGATGTTATGTTTTTTTTGGTATTGAGAGAATAAAATATTCCCTCAGGAGCTCCAGTGCTGTTTTTTTACACAAATGGTGTCCTTTTATTGAATATTTTCAAACCTTGCAGAGGCTCCCCCCTGATGTTGGGCATACATTTTTTATTATATTTATTATTAAAAGTATTATTTTTGAATTATTTCTATGTAACTTTTGTGTTTTGGTTTTGTGTTTGTGTGTCTTATAAAAATACATTTGAAAGGTCCTGTTGCGTTTTGCTGTCACAAGGTTATTTTAACTTATTTAGGCAGGATGTAATAACATGCAGTAAATATAAAAACTGAACAAGTCAAATTCAGTTCTCTGTCTTTTTAATGCAGATATCAATTCATCTAATTACATGAATACATAGCTAAAAGCAAAACATAATCGTATACAACTCAGGAATTGCGTAACTGAGGCAGAAGAGTGGTCGGATTGGCAGTTGATAAGTGACCAATTCATTAGTCAGTTTCCGCTACACTTCCCAGCAAGGCCGGTACACCCTTCCCACCATGCACCTCATGGTGTCCCTCCTGACGATAGAGATGTAGGGGCTCAGGTCCTGGCCAATGTTTCTGCGGTCCAGGGTCAGAGCTCTCTCCGACCCAGTGGCTGCAGCTCTATGCTTGTAGAAAGGAAGTCCTCTGTTCAGGTTCTTCAACATGCCTGAGTCTGCAAAAACAATGATTTTGGAGCTCCCACCCCTGACTGAATCTAGGCTGTTTTCAGCTACCTCTTCGTTCAGTAGGGAGTCTAAGGTATCCTGATCCGAGTCAGTGTCCTCCGTCTTGCTCATAGGGATGGCTGTGTAGCACTCCAAAAACAGGGTCATGGCAAAGAAGATGGAGAGGACAGAGGTTTTCATCTTGGAGAATGAAAAGGTTGATATTGCAGGTTGTTTTGATTTGCTTTCTCAAGCTGGTTTATGCTGCTCTGATTCTGAGATGTCCATCTCCCTCTTTTATACCATTTGGACTTCCAGGATGTGCCACGTTGGATGTTTGTTTCATCACTGCTTTCTTTCTGGTTGTGTTTCAGGATATTAAAGAACAGTGTGAAGACTGGTTGATGAGACCCCTAACAGGGTTTAAGTGTTTTGTCTGACAAATTGTTAATTAAGCTTACCTGCAACGTGGCTGGTTTTTCTAAAGTCTGTGAGGATTGAACAGTGGGTATTCATTGAATGAGTGACATGAGGAAAGATGTCATTCCAAAAATCTGCCCTTTAGAACCACTAGAGTGGATTACCCACCTGTTGACTACCTTGAGGTAAAGGACTCTCAATGATACATACATATCTTATAACAATGTCCATTTCAGGTAGGATTACAGTTGAAAAGTAAACTAATGATCATTGAAGAGGATGATGGGTGTGTGGTACTGGGAAAACCAGCATGGTGTTTTGGCTCACTGAGAGGATAGTCACCACGACACTAATCAAAGGGAATGTTGACAATGGAGCCGTTATTTTTGAGCATGTCTGCTACATCTGCGGCCTGTACTCTCACGTAACGACTTGTTCAGTTACCAGTATGCGCATGTCTAAACATAATTAGAATCAAAATCCCCTTTATCTGCTAAGTACATTTACACACATACAGAATATCATTGCAGCTAGTTGTAGATAATATAAGGCAAAATTAACATGTACAATGCATTATGTGGGTGCGCACATGAGATGAAGCACATGAGATGAAGGGATGGGACCAGTAAGAGTACATCCTATGCTTTCATTTACAGTTGATGAGCATATTTACAGATTCCTTCTAGGTATACCAGATAGAGTTGCACTCACTCACATATAGCACACATATAGCTCTCCTGAAATTGATAGAATTTTGGTGTGATGCTGTTCTGGATCAAATTCAGCTTGTTTGGAGATACAGACAAAACATTTTTGGCTGGTGACCATCAATGGTTTTGTTTGACTTGATGTGTTTTATGGCAATCTCAAGTAATGTACCTGAATCAACTTTTCAAATATGATTTCAAAAAAGATTTGTCTCCAAAGAAGTCTATCATTTTAGAGAGACGCTATTATTGTTCTGTAAATAGTACATCATGGAAATCTTGCCTGTTTATTCATACTTGCATGTCTTGCTGTAAATCTCGGCTTTTGTTTGACAAGTGTTGGTTTTTGTCCAAAGGTTGAACTCAGCTTTGACACACTTGAAAGTGGAAGATGTTGTTCCATCTTGGAATAGTTTTACAGCTCTTTGTAACAAAAAAGATCACTAAAGATAAAAATGTGATTTGTTCTTGGCATCCGTTTACTGTTAGAAAATTACAATTTAAAAAAGACTTGTGCAGTTTCACAATTTAGAGGAAAACACTTGAGTATCTCTGCGGTTACATCTAAGAAAAACTATTTCATGGCCTTCAATAATGTAATGTAGAAGTTCACATTTTTGGTTTTTAACTTTTTTATGCTTCTTTCTGCATGTGATTATTAAATGTTACAACGTTGTTGTGTAAACAAGTATACTGGCATGAACAGAGGACATTTAGCAAAATCAATCGCAAAGAGGAGGCAGGAACAAAATGTAAATTTCTTAAGGTTTTATAGGTTTCAGTGAGATATACCAGAAAGAAGAGTATCAGTATGCAATATATATTTTCTATACAATTATGTCCAATTACACCATTCAAGCAATGTCAATCCAAAAGATATTGAATAACTGTTCTATTTTTATGGAGTTCATTTTTCTTCAAAATAAAAATACAGCTTTAAAGTTACGGGTTCATGGTATGTTGCATGATTGGGAGACCATGGTTAAAATCCTGCTTGCAGATCAGCCCTTGTGTCATGTGAAGGGTTGTGCAATTGACCAGCACAGTCTGAGTTTGGGGAGGTTTTTTATAAAATACACAATCGAATAGCATATTCTAATGACTCCTTGTGGTGGACTGGGTTTCTGTGAGCTCAACTGAGTTAGAAGCCAGAAAGTGTATTCCTTCTGGCATGCAAGGATTCTGCTCTACACTTTCTGAAAGAGAAAGCAGTGGTATAAGAACACAGTGCATGATTAACAAATTGGACAAAACTGGTGAGAAAAGGGTTTAAACGTTTTTAAATATATGTACTTATAATGTACAATCAAATTAATTTAAAAAATCTAGCTACTTCAATAGTACTTTCTTAGAATTAATTATTTTTAGTTTGGTCAACGATTTATCAAAGGTCGCCTTGAAATACAATATGTGCAGCTCCTTAAAACTATTATCTTTAATGGCTTCTAGTCTGGAACAAATTGCATAGGTTATTTTAGTGTTTGAAATGTAGCACTGGTGTGACCAGATGGTAAGTGCCATGGACCATTTCTTATTAAAAAGCATGTCTGTGTTCTGCATTGTGAACGTTGGCAAATCTGTGATGATTAGTGTTTTGTCTGGCATTTGTGCCAGACAAATATGTTTTTCTTACAGTTTTAGACTTGTGTATTTTATTTATCTTCATTCTGGGACCTTAGTTTGTAATGGTGATATTCATCTCATGCATTTGTAAATAAGAAATGCATGTTGCAGTGAATCATTTTTCACAGGTCTCCTGGTCCATACAGAACAAGGATCAACCAGATGTAGGGGAAACAGGATAATATAAATCTCCTTTAATTTGAAGATGGAAGAAGCTGTCACTAAGCATTCAGAGAGTGACCAGAACCAGGACAACTGGACAAACCACCCAAACAAACATGATGAAATTTGTGGAAAAAAGAATAATTATGTGGCCAATAGATACCAGAAAGATTACAATGACCTTCAAGGACCATGTGTTTTGTGTAGTAATGAGACATGCCTGGATTGGTTCAGGTTAGTCATCCAATTGTCCTATATAATGTTCAAGTCAAAAAGTCAATCAGTATCTTCAATCAATTGCTTACATTTTTGGTGTAATTCAAATTTTTTCTAGCCATGTGGATAATGGGGTGCCCTGACTCAAACCTGTGTCCCTGTGGCTCTTAATAAAAAATCATTATAATGGCACTGATTATAATTCTTCTCAATTTGTTACAATACCAAAAGCCTAAGGTGGACTTTTGTCTCTTATATTTTGCTAGACGTTTTGCCAGACATAAAAAAAAATGCTACATAGCTAATTACATTTGTATAGCCTATGGATTAAAATATTGGACAAAATGCCACACGACTGTGCAAAATACTTGGTTATGTAATGTTTTGATGGGCCCTCAATGAGGTAAGGCCCCCTAGGCACTAGCCCAGCAATGCCGGTAAGAATTCGGACAGGATTAATACAAGTTTAGATACATGATTAGACCTATCTAAGAAATGGTAGCTAAAATTGCTAATTTGGATGCATTCTGATGCACTATCACAAAAACAATCACAAACACAAAAACAACAAAGAGCCTGAGCTGCAGGTCCCATCAGACCACCTGTGGAGGAGTCTGAACCCCAACTAGTTATTCATTGACAGTATGGAGTGTATTCACAACAGTAAGTGTCCCATAGTGTTGTGGAGACTGTAGTAATAACAGAGAGAGGGTGTT
Organism: Esox niger; assembly: GCA_016801105.1. NCBI lineage: Eukaryota > Metazoa > Chordata > Actinopteri > Esociformes > Esocidae > Esox > Esox niger. The sequence continues at coordinate 84,022 of JACXGJ010000172.1, forward strand.
TATCTATTGGTGGCTGTTGTGTTTCAGGGACTACCCTCCAGGTGTTTGCTATGTGATTTGTGTGGTTATTAGAGTACAGCTGTATACCACATGTCCACAAAATACCTAAGTATATTATAACTGGGATGCTTGTTTTATGTGGGTGCAAATCTCTTTCATTCTGTTATAAATTCTTGATGAAATAAGCAGACTCCTCTCTCCTCTTCAAATTAAATCTACACTATGGTGGGGTTTTAGGCCAGGTATCTGTTTGAGCAACCTAGGATGACCTCTGATGAAAAATGGTCCCTAAAAAATACAGTTGATTGATTAATAATCCAGATACTCCTCCCATGTTTGCCCTAGAGCAAGGAGAAGGAGCAGAATCAAGTCCAGGGCAGCGCTCAAGGTGTGTTTGTGTGTTACAGAAACTTGCCCATTAACAGCAACACGGCTACACCTCCTTAAAATAAAAAAGTCCCTTTCGAAGTGCAAGGCCAAGATGTGCAGACCAGCTGACTATGCTGACGGCCGCCAAACCAAACACCAGGCCTCAGCTCAGGGTTTTGATGGGGGGAAAAAGACCCCAGCCGCACAGCGAGGGGAGACAGTGCCTCTCACATAACGTGGGGCCCTTCTGCACACAGCAGCGCACCTCTTTAAAACAACACAGAGAGGCAGGCCGCACCGTACAGGCTCAAGTGTTTTTCCAGCTAGGTAAATACAGGGCACAGAACTAACAGTGATGAATGGCACATATTAACAGGCACAAATTGAATTATGTTGTTGAAATTCCGTGGCAGTGCATTATGCTGGTCAGTTTGAGGTTGAAGTGACTGAAATCCATGGGACTTTCTGCTTACTGGTTGAGGATTTCTGAAGCCAGACATGCAAGAGAGGACTCCCCTTTCAGTCTGATCGTGGAGTTTCTAAAAATGGTCTTCTGAGAAGCTACCACTAGGGAAGGCATTTTCCACTGGCCATCTCAAGCACCATGGGACTGTAATCTAGTGAATCATTGGTATAGACAGCCCAGCAAGGTCAAATCAAATTGCATTGTGACATACTTCTTTAACAACAGGTGCACACTAATACTGAAATGTTAATTTTGGAAAAATAATTGGAAGAAGAAGACATAAGGTTGTGCCAAACAAAATTTTCTGGTTACAGGCAGGTGATATGGGATTTAGAGGCAAATCTAAAGGACTTTGCCAGGGCTTTGGTGACTGTATGTCTGTAGAGGCAGGTCTCTGAGACAGGACCTAATTAAGGTGTGCATGGAGATTAGAATTTCTGGTCTGATGTATGGTCACTTTCACTCTATACCTAATGGATAAGGTGAGGCTCAGATGAATGTCGGCGGATGAAAGTGGATCATAGACCAGAGGGCACTTTCACCTAAAGCAGTTATTAGATACAGTGCAGACATTTTGTGAGCGCTATTAGGACCCAAACAGGTGCCATGAAAATGTTGCTGAATGCAACAGCAGAGGCAAAAACATCTTCACATCTTTGAGCACTTAAGGATGTTACCCCCCCACATATACACACAGACAAAACACACAGAGATCTGCAGAGATACCAGTAGCCATAGTGATGGCCAGAAAACATGTAATCAAGATGCTGTGTATAAATAGCAGCACAAGCTCCATGAGTGTTGTGTAAGAGAGATAGTGAGCAAGAGATAATTATTTGAGTGACATTATTTCTAAGTGAAGCAATAAAATGATCAATTACGTAGCCATACTCCCCTTCCGAATCACACTTTTTTCAGTGACCACACTTCAGCCACACTGTTTATAATGGTTGAGGAATATTGTTCTAAGCCTTTAAAGTATGAGCATCCTACATTCCTAATCTGCTCATAGAGTTGGCTATTTCTAACTGGGAAACAATAGATTTGTACAGTGCGCACCATTTCTGTCTAATTTTAGAAAATCAAATTTTACCTCGACATTCTCATTTTTCAGTGTTAAATAAACATTTTAATTAATTATTTACACAAAAGTGATACTCTGTAGAAACCTAATTTTATTCATGTTGAAATTACACAAAGGGATGTCTCAAGAAATACTGATGATTTGAACCAGACAGATAACACACATACAGCTCCAAAATATTTAATATCTCATTATAATGATCATGCAGTGCAATATGAATAAATCTCCACTTGCAGCCTAGCTTTAAAAAACCATTGATAAGATTTCTGGTCACTGCTTACTGTAGAGGCAGACTTTTCCAGACACATCTGTCTGTAAAGACTTGAGCTGCGAAGCTTTTACCAGAAACCCCTCTGTTGTGTTGCTCAGTAACAAGAACCTGGGAGCTTTATGTTTGAGTTGCCTTGACTGACTACGACTAACTCAATAATTTGTCTGTTTGGCACATGTTTTTGTTATACTCCAATGCATGTTTATTGGAGCTGCCACTTACAGAAAATAGATGATTGTAATATCACCAAGGTCATAAGACTTATTTGCAACACATACAGTGTTATGAGAAAGTAAGTCAATCCCCTGAAAAGTGTTGTGCTTTTGCATATTTTGACAGAGATATTTGATCTTGATTCCAAAACCATTGTTACATTCCTCCAAAACAATCCAAACGTACTGTCATTCATCAGGAAAACAGAACAAATAAACACAACTAAATAGGATAGGTTTGAAAAGGGGTACTAAAGCCATTCATGGGAGAGGGTAAGGTCTTACTAAACACTATCCATGGATCCCCATTAGAATACTCTTGAGGTGCAAAGTAATCACCCAAGAAAATCTTTAGACAGCCACTTAAGTCCAGCTTTTGGGTGACAAACTTGGTCAGCAATCTATACCTTTAACCTCATAGTAACAGTTTGATTTCATATCCAAATTGTTATAGCATAGAGCCAAATGAAAACATCTCCAGTGTCCCAACACTAGCAGAACGCACTGTATATTTGCAACTGAAGTGTGCAAAAAATCCACCTGGCTGGAAAACAAGACTCCTGGAACAATGTGCTCTGAACAGACAGGACAATTTTCAAATGATTGGCCGCAATGCCAGATGTTATGTTGAATGAAAACAAACCACTGCTTTGAACAGTTGAATTGTAAGGCATGATGGGAGGGGCATTATAGATGGACTGCTGTTCTGCCACATGGCTGAGAAAGCTGAGACAGCTTAAATTCTCTGAGTCAACTATTAACTTCACATTGTACCAAAGAACACCTAAAGAAAATATGAGAACACCTGTTAAAAAGATGACCCAAAAATGATCTTGCAACCAGAAAAATTAAATAGAGGGAAATAGTTATGGGCTAAGAAATTATTTCCAAAACTCCTTTTGTTTCAAAGTCCTCCCGTGATTGGCACGTGTGCTCACGGCATTGCGGTTAAAGCATTTAGACCATGACGCGTTTTCTTTTTTGTCTCTGTATTCAAGATCTGGGGTTGAAGAGCAGAATATCAGCGTTAATTTGAGGGTATGAGCTGTAGACGTAGACAATTGGCTTTACAACTGTTCTATTTTAATAGGCAGGTGTGTTTGTTAAGACATGCACAACAAAGCATCAATGTCTTGATTCATGGCTTTGCATTGGTATTTGGGGTCTGTTGCTGAGGTTAGACAAAATGAAAACCAAAGAGATGCTAGTCAATGCTAATCAAGCTGGTCGTCATGAGGCAGAACAAATTGAATAAATTAATCAGAGATTTAGCCAACACATTAGGCATGGTAAAATCAATTGTTTGATACATTAAGAAGAAAGAAACATCTGGTTAGCTATGCAAATAACCTGACAATACAAGGAAAACCTCTCAAGTGAATGACCAAAGAAAAAGGAAGGACATCAGACATCAGACAGGTCAGGAGAATGCTCCAGGAGATAGATGTGGATATACTACATACCCTCCTCAGATGTAGAAAAATGCTTGTAGAAAATTCCAAATTGCAGGTGCTAAACAAATGAATCGTCAGAAATCATCCCTCAGAATTTCTCTTTTTGTTTGGACTTGTCAACAGACAGAGTATGGAGGTAGTTTACACAAAAGAACTTGATAAACAAAAAGACTTTTTTGTCAGAAAACTCTGATAGACAGTACATTGATGTTTGCTGAAACTGTTATTTGTGATAAAAATTTGGCTTCAGTACGGTATTGAGTTATTTTTTGTTGTTGCAAAAAGTATGACCTATTCCCATAAAATAAGCCCATTGTTAGTAATGTCTTAGATAACTAATTAACTTGCTTTTATAGTCCAGTCCATGCTCTGTTCAGCTGTCTTGATATTCAAGTAGGGACCCTGTCAATGTGGACACCATCCAATGTACATATGCATAAATAATCAGATAAAGTTTTTATGAGATTTGGAAAATAACACGTATCTTGTTTTACCTGCAATAAGTACCAGAATTGGGTCAACAAAGGCTTTCTGGATGGCAATAAAAGCTAACCGAAGCTCCAATATAGCCTGGTCAGCTGTGTGAAGGAAATAGCATACACAGTATGATATTAACAGTGTCAACAGCATAAAGCATATCATACCTATGAAATCACCATACATACTTACTAACATCCATTCACTCAAAGAGATATTTAATATTACCCTGAAACTGCTCACACAGGGATTTGGAAGGCTTAGTCATTTGGGGATGAATGAGCTGTAAGGGGTCATGGGGGCCATTAAATGTGGGCAGACACATATTTCTTTTAACAATGTAATTGTTTTGCCCTGCACCTGGGCTGGATAAAGCTTCCAATGGAATTTACACGTTGACACACGTTTTTTTCAAGGAAAAATTGGAGAAAATAATAAAAAGGTAAGAAAAGTGTATGCACTCAATGTAAGTAGCTCTGGATAACATACTGTATGTCTAATGACCAATGTTAATGTAAGTACAACTGCAAAGGTGATATCACATTTCTCTCTATTTTCATTCTTGGGGAGATACTGGAGACAAACTTTTGCTCAAATATCAAGATTTTAACATATGCATACATTGTTTCTCCAAGTACATACTACTTGAAAACAGAAACAATGCATTTCAAATGCATACCTTATGTTCTCATATCCATTTCATGTCTAGAGACAGCTCTGTATTGTAAGAATTAAATTCCACGAACACTCATTAACACAGACAGAAAATCCCAAATTAAAGTTTAGGTGGAATTTTCAGGACTGCAGTTTCTTGTAGGGCAGAAACTGTTGGCATTTTCAGATGAAATGGCTGTCTAGCGAATAGACAGGAAGTAACGTATAAACTTTCTCCATTCTTTGGACAGCTGTTAGGAATCAGTGTTTACCCTACCATCCCTCCCCACATCCCAAGGGTCTCGGAGAAAACGTGCCATGACTGGTTGCTTTGTGCCCATCAACGGGCACATCTAAGGACGAATCCATCCATATTTTTCAAAGCACGTGTTCACCATGTCGCCGCTTTACAATGTATATCCTGAAAACAAAGTTATAAAATGGGTGTGGCCACACATACATGAGGCCACACTCCATTTATTTGAGAAAAGGGAGTCATTATTATGCACGAAAAAGTGTTTATCGCACAACAATCTGGTAATTGAAACAATTATTCTAGTTGGGTGAAAGTGTTCTTCGTTGTGTAAAGGAGCAGACCACAGACAATGTACAGTAGCAAAAACGCAATCTAGCGTCGAATGACGTCATATAATAACGGTTACTGTGGTTACACTTCGACAACAGAACGGTGGCTATCCAGCAAACAAACGAGTTAGCAAGCTGCTACCTTTATTATCTTGGTTTCAAAAGATAAATAACTACTACACTACTGATTCGTTTGAGTATTGTGATGGAAATATAATGACTTCATTAACATTGAATGCTTCAGGTGAATCCAAATCAATTGGAAAATGTTTGCTCTTTAACTGGGTAGAGGAGGTGAGTTTAACGTAGTTAACGTGTGTTTTGAATGTGTTTTTAGTAATATGTGACGACTGCCTATTTAGCTGCTGTTTCGGGCTCAGTTTTTCAAACTGCGCGTTGTGTTTACGCAGTCACAAAGTACTAAATAAAAAACAACTACAGTATAAGTAATGATTATTGTAAATAGAGACACTGTGTAAACACTGCTATGAATGATGGTTTCGAATTAATCCCAGATATCTAGAGATATTATGGCTCACATATTTTCCGTCATGGTATGAATGTGTAGCATAATTAGTAAAAGTCACCAGCTAATTACAAATAATTCAAAGCAACATGTTGTCACACTTGGTTCAGCTTTTAACATCTTTGGAAGTACATTCATTCAGCGTGCAACTGCTGCCCTTGACAACAAGCCCAGGGCACACATCCACAAAAATGGACATACAGGGATTCTCACTATGGATCTGTCATCCAGAGTTCAAGGTGTCACCACAGTGAAAGCTGCTTTCACCCCTCCAAGTGGTCATGGGGTGAGACAAAGAGGTAGGTACATTCAATGTAAGGACGTTAAACACCAAGAAACTTCCTACATACATCCTACATTCATAACCTTGAATTTGTTTTACTGGGTTGAGTTAGAGATTCCAAACTAAGCTCAAACAAAATACATTTGATGCCATTTACCACACTGCGATCAACTTTGTCACCAGCTCTCCTTTCACAACGCTCATGACTGTGACCTTTATACTTGTGTTAGCTTAACATATACAACGACAGACTCCCATTTACCAACTGATTCACTTGTCCTGAAGTAAATTTCCTCACTACCTCAGCTCATTCTTTTACATTTACTAATCCAGTAGTAACCTGCACTCCAGTAGATTTAGTTGTCATTCACTTCAGTTAGCTATCGCCAATGACTGGAATACATTAAAAAAGACCCTTAACTTTGACACTTTCATTACAAAAATAAACTGTAATGAAAAATAAACTAAACAAGCTGTTAAATAACAATGTACCCACTGAATCCATAAAGCCTGTACCTGCTGATTCCATAAATTCTGTGTATGTTTCACATTGTATTCATTGTTTATTGCTAGGCATTTTTATTTTACATTATTTATGTTGTTCTGTGTGTTGTCTTGTCACCTTGCAAAAAATACTTTTGGCCATGTTGTCATAAAAAATTCTAGTTTGCTCTCAGTTGACTTACCTGGTTAAATAACAGTTAAATAAACATTGCTATACTACAGCAGGCATTCTTAAACCTGTTTAAACTCTTAAGCGTGGCTCTGGCTTACGGTTAAAATGTTTCAATTACTGAATTACTAAAATTCCCACAAACCTTGTGTTGTCTATCTTTTATCTGTTCAGGCATCAGGGGTGAACTTTTGGAAAATTCTCTTTTCAAGAAAATAAGGTAGGGTAAATGAATTATTATGATTATTATGAATAGTTACGGTGATTTCTTAAGTTGTGTCACAACATGTGTGTAGTCTGTGTTCACTTCATGTCTTGATTAGAACTGGTAAGAGGAAAGGCATGTTGTTTGCAAGCTGTAGTTACTTTTATAATTCTATTACAATGTTCAGCTTTTTGTAAATGCTTTACACATGTACTTGCATTGCAATATGGTTAATAGAATGCATCTCAAAAATGTGGTTAATATTCCCCCAAAAACATTTTTTGGAAGCTCTTTGGCCACTGGTTGGAAAGTTGTGTTTTCAAGCCAAAATGTCATTCATGTACCAATTTGTGCCCCATGTTATCGAAACCATTTGTTTTCAAACTTAGAAGTGTATGGCTTAATGAGGCATAATATAGAGTATACTTAAACATTATACCCATATTAACAACCTATTACACCTCCAACCCGAAATGTTAATCTCAAAAGACTCACACAGCATTTTTAGTAGAGTAAAAGGAGGGGTAGAAGATGGAATGTGGGTGTTCTATGGGAGATCAACTCCTTGCCCTGCACTATACAAAACCACAGTCACAAAACTGAGCAGGACTTTTACTAAATGCTCAAAGTTGAACGTAAAGAACACTAAGAAGTTTATTATGACAGAAGAAACATGCCGTTGAATGAGTATCATATCTCCTTGAATTGATTCTAGCCGTAACAGTGGTTTGGAGAGCGCTGCACGGTTGATATCCATGACAATCCTATGAAGGAAAACAGTATGAGTAACGGTCAACCTACCAACATTTCTTGGAAGCTGGTCCTTTTGACCATTGAATCAGAATTTGCGGATACCATTTAGGAAATGTTAGGACAGGGATTATATAACACAAATATTCACTACATATAGCCTACGCACATAAATTCAGCTATCTTATTATTCAAAAAGAGTCAGAATTAAATGTGTTTCAGCATTAGCTGAAAATATGGGACAATGTCAGATCAACAGAGACTGATACAGTTTTTGCTGTAGGTGGTCAAGCTTAGTTGGTATTCCTCCTCTATGTCACAGTGAGCAGACCCTTGCAGAGTTTAACCTGGAGCCTCCCAATACCGAGTTCTGCTCTACAACCAAAGAAGACTACAAAGTCAAAGACTTTCAGCCTTTTTTGCCTTCACCTCAAAAGGTATTTTATATACCATTTATATTATATTAATTTCATAATGATTACAAAATACAACGCTTTATGAGTCACCTTGCTTTGGGGATAACTAGCTCATTTTTCTTTCTGATGCACATATGAAACTGACATCGTTAGTAGTTACCTCTAATGCATTTTGTTTGCTGTGATTAGGAGCATGACTACAAAAGGGATCAGGCAATTACCTTTTGGAGCGAGAATCATCAACACATTCAGGTTGGTTTCATTATTCCCTTACCCCTCCATTTACTTAATAGTCAATGAGTCAAGGGAGTCTGTTTAGCTCACTTAAAGTGAAAATAATCTTATAGTGAGATTACATGCCTCTTTCCCTAGATTGGAAAATATGTTATAGCAGTGTAGCAATACTAGCTTTCTGTGTGTTATCACAGTTTCTTTGTCCATCCATCTCATTAATTTTTCCTATAGGGACTTAAACAATTTGTAAATACTGCCATGTTTATATTGAATCCTTAATTTTTTCTTCAATATTTCCACGAAATATATCAATGGGTTCCTTTTGTAAAATTTGGCATGACCATTCTTGCATGCCAACAAGCTACTCACATGTCTTGCCAGAAGAAAGCATATACTCTCATCAAGCCTTAGACGTCAGCATGTGGAGTTGGTTAAACATCACAACCCTCTTATTTATTGCCCTAATAGTGGATGGTCTAGTATATGAAGATCAACCACTTTTTATCGCATTTCATTTATGTGTAGTTCCCCATGTTGAAGTGAGTAAGGGATTTGTAGATTTGGTGTGTCATGCCATATTTATACCTCAGTTAAACAGGAAGTCATGGATGACCACTTAAAACTTCCTATTGACATGGTAGATCTTGAAAAAAAACATTTATCAGTGCAATGTTGGTTCTATTCGATTTGGTTCATGAGAATGTCAAGGGTGCCTATTATCATTCCACATGTTTTTAAGAACAATATTTCTTCTTTAACAGTTTGTATTGATTTTTGAAAATGTTTCCTTTTTTTAGGTTTAGATTTCTCAAGAAGATCAAGCTGATAAAAAACAATTACACTTTTTCTTAGCCCTTTTTGCTTACCTTTACCAATGGGGTCAGTTATTCTGGAGGTTGAACTCTGTATTGTCCCATTTAGAATGAGATGCCACATCTCATTTCAACTCAGTTAAGTTCATTTAAGCCTTGAACAAGCTGGAGATACTGCAATAATATCTAATACAGTGGTTCTCAAAAGTATGCACACCCCTCAGACCTTTCCACATTTGGTTGAATCAAAATGAAATCAGTAAAATGCGGAGAGGTCCGAGGGAGAGACTCGGTAGATGGCATTCGCTGTCTGATAATACTCTACGGTGTACATTAAAACAAATAAAAGATAACATCGCTTATGTCCTATATTTCTCTGCCATGTGTCAGGGTGGAACAGCAGTGAGAACCAGGGATACCCCATTCAAGAAGAATGCCACCTTCAGCACACCTATCGGTGAACACATGGATGACAAGCCTATGCTCGACCCCTCTGAGAATTAATCGGTTTGTTATGTGAGCATTGGTAACATGCAGGATGTAACAGTGATTTTAAATTATTGTGTGGGAATATTGCTCTCTTTATTAATAAATTATATGTATTGTCTGCACTGCATAGATTGTATAGTTACCTCCACTGCAGTCATTACGTAGCTAAGCAAGCAATTATGAAGTGAATACAATAAAACTTTGGATATAATACATTTGAAATAACAGTTTCATTGATTGACTTTGTAAGATTGAATGTTTATAAGTATGTAAGTATGATTTAAAACCAGCAGCAGAGGGAAAAATATTGTATTGAATTTGGGTATCATCTTAATGCAGACTGTCTGTAGCTTTTATTTATGTATGTCAGTGCAGTCCTCCTTTAGAAACCATGGCTCTGGTTCCAATGCTTTTTCTGTCAATTGTAAGGCATTTCGACACTCTCCTCTTACTTTCAGCAGAGGTTATAAGGTAGCTATGGCAACAAGTCATTTTCATGCAGCTTTTTCCCAAAACATTTTATTTACCACATGGAATTAGAGGGGTGAACAATTGCTCTCTGAAACTGACACCAATTTGCGACATCCAGTCAAATGAAATCAAATGTAATTAGTGGCCTTTTTGAGTTATCTTGACTGTTCCTTTTACCTTGATTCGATTTGTGATGTCCATCTTGATCTATAATTCACATGGCAGATAGGGACAGTTTAAAAGATGCAGCGGGAGATAAACTGGGACACAAACTGTAAATAACAATGTGTGCAGACTGCAGCCGTGTTCAGCTGCCATGACATGACCAGTCATTAGGTGTCCATCATCTGGATGTATGCATGATGTCTGCCAATCACTGCAGGTGAACAGCTTCCCTAAATAACCTACCACTCAGCTCCGGTTTGCTGCCACAATCAGTGTCCCTTAGCAAGTCACAGAGTGGAGAGAGATGTTGGAAGGATCCTTAGTAAACATTTTCAGCCTCTCCAAATTCTAAAGGGCTGCGTCACATCGATCTCTCCCCTTCAGGGAGTGAGCTTTTGATAGGGCAATACAAAGAAGGAAGTTCCAATGCAGGCACAATCTAGATTCATTTAAATGTCTCTGGTACTGAAAGATTCATTAGAAATAGTAGGCTACAGATTGTATCATGGCCTTTTTATGAAGTAAAATCAACCTTGAGTGCAGATAAGCTCTGCACAGCCTCTGTCATCCGTGTATGAAATAAAATTGCTGCTGTTGATATATAAACCTTTTAAAGAGGTGTTGTAATGTAGTGTTATCAAATTTCTCCTGTGGACCTCCAGCTGTTCCATGTGTGAGATGTATTTAAGAACCAGCACCCTAAACTGAATAAACTAGTCAGCCAATTATCAAGCCTTTGACTGCTTCATTACGGTGAGATACATAGTTATGGGCTACAGCAATATTCTGAGAAGGCTAGTGGTCCCCAGGAGAGGTTTGAGAACCACACATAATGGACTGAAGGGACAAAGCATGGGGACAACACCATTGATTGACTTCAGGATCACTAAGACTAAGGTACTTTAGCAGTTTGAACAGAAGTGATGTTCAGGATTCCCCACAAGTTATGCTGTGTGCAAACAACTGGTTAGTTTTCCGTTCAGTTTACTGACATAAATAAAGGAGTGGATTCTGGACATTTGCAGGATCTTTAATCTTCCTGGACCAACAAACTTTGAGCTTCCCAAACCTTTTGTACTTATCTGTACTTGTTCAGTAATGAGCACCACTGTAGGCTACTTGGAATGAACATGTAATTCAACATTGAAATGTACAGTATATACCCAAGAATAAAACAATTATAGCAATGTAATGGTTATAATCCAGAATGATTATACACTCATGTTTAACGGGTAAAACTTGCAGTCATTTAATGCTGCGGCTTACATAACATTACCCAATTCTATTATACTTGGTTCTTTTACTAATAATTGCAGACCTTGATTTAGCTTTGATCTCACTTAAACTTGCCAAAGTAGGCTTTAAATGTGACTATGCTTAGAGAATCAACACACGTGAAGTAACGTCATCCACAAGTGAAAAACCTTCAGGAAAATCCAGATATTTACGTCGAAATAATGACAAAACAGACCGAAAGCATTAAGTAAAGCAGTTCTTTAAAATTTGTAGAGATTGACATTAGGACACTTTAATTTCTGAATTACATATAGGAGAAAATATTTGGCTAACCATTCTGAAGGGAATATGGCCTTGTTAGAAACGTTCTGAGTGAGATGTTTACAAGAAAGGCCCTGGTTCCCCCATTAACCTTGTTTGGACCATAGGATTCTCACTGTACATCTGCAGTCCTGGGCACGTGACTAATAACCTAAACTTGAAACATAAAAGCACATTAATAAGGCATTGCAAGACTCTCACAGGATTATAAAAAAACACAAAGTAAAACAATACAGTCTGAACATGATTGATACAATTGTATTTTACTCAGTTTATTGAACAAAATATTTCACAATATCTTGGATATACATATATACATATATCATCTACTGTATAACCCCACTGTGGACCTCTGCATTGACATTGATCAGTACACTGTGTCCCTAACCATTATGAACACCGTATGGAAATATTAATACATCATTGACTTCTAAACACATTATACAAATCTTAATATAGAAAGCACAAAAAATAAGAATTTATCATCATGGAAAAGTACTCACTCTCAGGACAGTAAGAGTTTCCATACAAAACATCTTTACACGTTTTTGCAGTAACCATCACAGGTATTAAACATACCATTAAACATCCTTTCTTTTCCAAAAAGTTCTGATTCAGTAAATACTGTTGTTCCGCTTTATAGGAGGGAATCACCTTAAGGACTTATTCTAGAACAAATAAAGCAATGGCTGGCCGTTGTACTGAGTAGACTCTGGGTTTGGCTCCACTGTGGTGACACATCAGCAGACATCTCAGATAACGTACACATCCGTCTTCTCGCCCTGAAGCCAATAGGTTCTCATTTTACCTTTGCCCTGAAAAAGAAATCGATAGGCTCCACAAATCAATAGGCTCATCAATGGAAATGAGTGGGAGTGAAAGATGCACTAAAAGGCTCCTCTTCCTTAAAGAGTCACCCTGACATTTGCTGGGCCTATTAAAACTCATCTGGCCTACTAAGATATTCGTAATCACACTTTATGGTTCTCGTCTGGTTTGACAAGAATGTACAGCCGTCGTTTTTTATAACATCTGAGCGGTAATCGGAGAGGTCCAGAACTGGAATGCTACTGACACGCATGACATTCTTCCACAGAGACAGACAGTATAGAATCCCAATAACATACTTTTTCCATTCAATTTTTCCACCATATCCCATAATACATCAGGCAGTTTTGAATACAGGAAGCCATGACAGATAACGTTATCAACAACACATGTATTATTGCATACGGCCTTACTTTCATTTCTACATCTCCTCGTAGCTGAAGATCAAAATAGCCAAATTCATCCAGCACTTCTTTGGTGGCTGAGGAGAGGTGGATCCTCAAGGCTGTAAAAGACAAGTGGGACAAGAGCCAATCACAGTGACTGCTTTACGAGGAGGAACACCCAGCTGCATCACTAAAACACTTCCAGATTGTGACTATGACATGGCATGATCTAAATGTCAACCGTGTGGATGAACTGTCTATGTTAGATAAAAGCCCAAAATAGAAATTAAGATGAGAGTTTTTAGATTAGAATCTGCCTGGTGCTGTAAAATTAGTCCCTAGAAACAGTTATTGACAGTGCTGTCTCCCTACCACTATAGCCTATTTTATGGTTTACACTTTATGCTATGGAAGTGGCCTATAAGTGTATTGATTATTTATCCATGGACAGTGCAAAAACTGAGCAGGAAATGAGTTAATCAATAATGTGGGGACTCAATCACAAATCATCCAGGCTGGTACAGCACCACTTTATTGATCCCTTGATACTTTTTTCTATGAAGCTAGTCCCCAATTTTCACAACTTGATGTTCTTGGTTTCCCAGATACCAGACTTAAGTCAGATTTAGTTTGGACAAGTAATCCCTAGAACCAGTAGCCCAATACAACAAGGAACACACAAGACTAAGCAAACCCTATACCAATATAGAGAACATTCCAGTATGAATAGGTTTCAGTCTTAAAGCATGACACCAATCAAAACACAAAATATACAAACCCAGATTTGAATCTCACACTCACCCTCTCCATTAGATTCCATCCGAGATGCTGTGTTGACAGTATCCCCAAATAAACAATATCTGGGCATTTTCAGACCCACCACCCCAGCACAAACTGGTCCTGTAGACAATAAAAGGCAGTGAAATACACTTCAAAAATGTAAGCAGGACATACAGTAAATGGGCTTTTGAATGACTGATGACTCCTTGACAAGCCGACTATTTACCATGATGTCATAACATGCATCTGTCACTTAGGATGCATTGAAATATTGACAACTGTAAGTCACTTTATAACAGCGTCTGCTAAATGACTAAAATAGAAATGTTTTGTGCGGACTAAGAGGAAGCCATTGGGAGTGCAGACGGGCAGTGAAAAAAGACATATATACAAAAAACAACTCGTTTCCAACAGTAGGCAAGAGACAGTTCAACAACACGTTCAAACTCCATTTGAAATGTGAGGTCGTACCTGTGTGGATTCCTATTCTTAGCCGTAGCTGGTCTTGGGGCCTGTGTCGAATCTTGAACGTTTTCACCTGTTCTAGTAAGGCTAAGGACATTCCAGCGATCTCCCTTGCGTGGAGTTTACCATTCCTGACTGGGAGTCCTGACACCACCATGTATGCATCCCCAATGGTCTCCACCTGACAAACAAAATAAAATGTGACTGGCTCAAAACAGGTCAAATGAGCATAGGTCAAAACCATAGTTACACTACTTAACTGTGACTCTGACTTACCTTGTATACATCAAAGTTATCAATGATGGCATCAAAGCAGGTGTAGAGATCATTGAGTAATGTCACCACCTATGAAGAATTAGAACATAAAATACTTTAGGTAATCAGATTCAAAAGGAAAACAAGTTTAAGGGTAAACCAGGTGCTAAAACCACATAACTGTTATCACTCCTGTTCCCTAGTCTCTTCAACCTCTTTGAATGCCGCCTATAGATTATCTCCCAGGCCCAAGCTGCTAACTTCTACTGTAAATCCACAATCCAATATGGTAAACCAATAAAATCACCACTTTCCCAGGGAAGGTATGAGCAGATCAGCTTGGCTCCCAAAGTATAAGTGAGGGGGTGTGTCAAAAGTGAACGAGCTAATTGGGCATATTTTCCAAGGCTGACAGGCAGATTGACAAGTTGATAAGCCGAATGACTAGTGGACTGGTGTGTTGTATTGCGGCGCTTGGCCACTACTGTTTCAGAAAGTGTGCTGCAGGCCTAAGTGGTGCCACTATCTTTGGTTGAAATGAGGTCCTACCTACAACCTACTTGTTACACAGATGCCCAGCAGAAAACAGATCTCCAGTGCACTGGTCACACAGAAGCATGAGGCCGGCCCAAAAGGTCTGCATGACAAAGTGCGGATGTATACGCACTCACTAATGTAGACCGTTCTGGATAAAAGCATTGGCTATATGATTTCAGTGTAAATGTTAGCTACTGCCATTGTGTACCATTGTGTTGCCAGAGATAGCTAACATGGACACTATCCCTCCTATGATTTCATTTAAAGTATAATAGCAGTCTCGACATTACTAATAATGATAACCATCTAGAAGGTATATATGGATTCAGTGTCCTTGACAGTCTCAATCACTCGCTTCAAAAGATAAGTCCAAACTTTCACGGTACAGTAGTTGTCTGGTAAGCAAAAAAGGAAGGGGGCTCTTGAATGTAGCTGTGGTAAAATCACTAGTTTCAGTACAGTGGTGGTCAGCAGTTGAAATCCCTGTAATAACATGTTTGAAAGTTAGTAACCATGTTAATAACTCCTAACAAAATTTTACCTTGTTACATTGTAACAGGTCAACATCTAACACCAGGGTTGCTGAACAGGCTGGGACCTGGTAACAATATTTGTAACAGGGTACACTCATTAACTACTTTTCTTTTTTTTTGTACATCCTGGCTCCAGGGATAAACCAAATCAAGTGGAATGTAAAAACACTGGATGAACTTGTACATACCCAGTGACAAGCAAAACAATGTGAAGTGAAACCCAGTAGGCGTTACTATGTACTGATATATAATGAATCTTCAACAACCAAGTGTGTCATTATAATGTTTTTATAATGGATATGAGTGTATTTACTATATACTTACTTATGAGCAAATATAAAAGATCATATTTTGTATTATTTTGTATCAATTATGTAACAACTACGTAACAACATTCAAACACGTACTTACAAAACATTAGCTAGGCTACATAGTGTAAAAAGACAATGTGAAATAAAATCAGTTGTTACACATGTGGAATAACATTCTGCAAGCGAATGTGGAATAATTACACATGCCCTGTTCCAATTGTGTTATAAAATAATTTAATAAGATGACTACAAGCAACTACACTAGGCTTCCCTGACTGAGTATGTATAGTTTAATGGAAAAATGTGTTCATATGTTACATTCTGTTATATATTAAAAACCAAACTCATTTTTGGATGCATAGACCAAAATAATTAATTATCTATTTAGCTTAAACTGGTGAGAAGCTAAGCATATTTTCATCTTTTTTTAAAAGGCAACTTTTGCTGACACCCATTTGGGATTATAATAAAAAGAAATAACTGGCACACATTTGGGGTTATATTTTGTATGTACATTTTATAAAGGATTCACTAAGATTGTATTTTTAAAATACTGTACTCCTTTAGATAGTGTAAAACTAAATTAATTTCAAAGATTGTTTCCAAAGAAAATTCCACTGTGAGCGAGGAATAAGTGATAAGATGTGACTGAGATGAGATGTGTTTTTGAATGAATTCCCAATAGTTTCCCTGTCAGATTAAAATATTTTTGCTCCCCCTTAGTTGGACTAGTGCCCAGAACCTCAGCTTACTGAGTAATGCATTTGGAGTAAAACAAGGCCACAGCAAAAATACTGGGAAAACATTTTGGAAGAATTATTATCATTATGGAACACTTAAGCTATTAATTAATTAATTAATTAAATCAGTAGAAATTGTAATTATTTTGATGGGCTATTGGTCAACTTTAGAGATTCAATAAGCAGAGAAAGAAATAGATATAAGTACATTTTAGTTATTTAATAAACAATTACATCTAGATAGAAAATGTATGTATTTGATTACGCTTTTTTTACCCTAATTGTTAGTGAGATAACTCTGAACCCCCTCTTCTCTGTAATATTTATCGAACATGTAGAATGTAACTGGCCTTTACACATAAAACATCTCCATAAAAACCAAGTGGAAGGATTGTTAGCTCTGAGTTATATGAAAATAAATTTGCTGAAAGGTCAGCTGTATGATTATATGTGTAAGTAGCTCCTGCTGGCAGAAAATAATAAATCCGTCTGGGTGTACCACTCGCCAAGTTCTCGCTAGTGCAGAGTTTTTAGATGAGATGCAAACTATGTAGTAACTTCACTACCTTAGAATAAGAACGTCAGACCTTGAATTTCTGGAACTAGCTGCATCAAGAACATTGAGTTCCTCAAGATTAATTAATGAGGTGGTTCTTGGGAATTCCAACCATTTCAAATTACAGACATCCCATGAGCCATTCATCATACAGTACCCCAGTGAAAGGAGTGTCAATTATATTTGTTGTCCTGAAATCTTTAGGGTAATGAATGCCATACCAACTAGAGGATCCAGTGACTCAATTATTTGCGTCAATGCTCTCATCTCTTATTGTAGAACGATTTTGAGTTGTGGACTCTGTGTGGGAATGTTTTATAACTAGGAGGTGTAGTACATGTTCTAATAGCCTCTGCATGAGCTAGGTTGCATAAGCGACAAAGAAAGTGCCCCTATATTTCCTCTTAACTGTCTTCTCTTGCAATGATTTTTCGCACCAGCATATGTTCAAGCTTTCTAGTCAACATCCTTTAAGTGTATTACGAGCGACTTTACAGGAAGTCCAATTTCCCATGGAGAAGTAATAATTTGATTCAATAAACATTGAGTGCATTTAACTGTATGTACCTGCTGCTGTTAAAAAGAGATACCTGCAGTGGTGTGCTCTCAGCTGACATTGAAGTGAAGCCCACAATGTCACTGAAGTATATTGTGACACTGTCAAATGCCTCTGCTTGGACGGTCTCCCCTCGCTTTAGCTGCTCTGCCACAGAGCTGTGGATAAGATAGCACACATTAGGTTAAATCATATACAACAAAATGCTGATCCAGTGCTTACTAAGACCTCATTTGGACAAGGAACAGTCATTATGGTGGAGTCAGAGTCGTGGTGACGCACTAGCATTGAGCAAAGGACTTGTTCAAATCTCCTCAGTTCTGCAGTGAAAAGGGGTACGTGCCGCTTCTGTCAAACCCTTTTCTGTCTGTCCAAAAGACTCAAAGGTGGGGGAGACATCAGAACAGACAATGGGAGGCTAAATGAGTGTGTAGATGGACGGAGGCCTACAGTTCCTGCTTTCGGGTTATCTGATGTGCTTAGCACCTAATCGTATTTCACCCCTTAGTTCTGGTTAATGAGAATTCTGCTTGTCCTTTCCCAGCTCCCGTTGCCCTTTAATCTCTCTTCTGCTTATATAACAGTGTATCTTTTTAAAAGTGTGAGACACAGAAATAGAAAGCTGACACATACTTTGCTGCCTGGGAATTTAAACAATGATTAGGTTGCAGAGCAAGACACAGAAAGACAGTTAAAAATGATCAATTTGACAATCACAAGATCAGACCAATAAGAAAAACAGTAGAACCGTAGAACATCTGGATAATAATTATTCTTACTGTGGTAAGATCTGATAAAGTAGATTTTCTGCTTTTCTTTTCTCCTCCAGATAGGCTTGTGTTCGTTCCTCTACCAAGTTCTCTAGGTTGTTGGCATACTGTTCCATTCTGGACAGCAGGTTGTTTAGAATGCTGGTACTGCCCTCCCTGTGTTTCAAACAGACAGAACAGTAACAGATCCATTAATGTGCTGCAATTCTGTATGTACATTCAGAACATTCAGGATTTCTCTCTTCTGTTCACCTAATATGTACTGTTCCAAAAGTATTTTAGAAATGACTCCGTGGTCATACTCTTCAGATTGCCTCGTTTATACTGTCAAATCATTATGGTTTAGTTCTCCACAGATACAGCTGTACTGAACACAAGACCCACACTCATTGTTCGGTATCTTTCCCACATCCATAACAGGTCATAGATCATCCACCCACATGACTCAGAGGAACACAACATTAAAGCAAGACACGACAGATTCTGATGAATAGCAATGCGTCAGGGGAAGTCATGTGAAGGATTCACAGCTGACAGCTCATTCACTTCCTGTACAATATGGTCTGAATGGCCCAAGCCCTGAATCATAAGGAGATCCCTCATAAGGAGATGTTAACGTAGAACTGCCGAGATGCATAGAAGAAGAGTTCTCACATCCTCCATCCAGCTTAATGGTAATCACAGAAAGTGCGCAGTGTCACTTAAACATCTGATGTAATTCATCTGTATTTGACACACAAAATGGGAGCCCTTGTAAAGACCCTGTTCGCTCCTTCAAAAAAACTACCACACCACTCATCACTGCATGTCACTAGCGTACATTTACATCCTGAAAATGATACACCAAAACATTAGCGAGGCCTCACACAGTGGAAACGTCCCATTTGTCCTAGTTTTTCTTTGACACAACTATCAGAATTCAAAAGGATTATTTCTATCTAAAAAAGCCTTTGTACTTGCAGAAGCACTGACAGAAGCCAAACTGTTGCACCTATGGGATAGATCTGAACATGTGGGCATTGTAGTAAAGCTTAATCCAATGAAAAAGTAACCACCTAATACAGTAAGCACCCAACAAAGTAACCACCTAGCAAAGTAACCACCTAGCAAAGTAACCACCTAGCAAAGTAACCACCTAGCAAAGTAACCACCTAGCAAAGTAACCACCTAGCAAAGTAACCACCTAGCAAAGTAACCACCTAGCAAAGTAACCACCTAGCAAAGTAACCACCTAGCAAAGTAACCACCTAGCAAAGTAACCACCTAGCAAAGTAACCACCTGACAAAGTAACCACCTGACAAAGTAACCACCTGACAAAGTAACCACCTGACAAAGTAACCACCTGACAAAGTAACAACCTGACAAAGTAACAACCTGACAAAGTAACAACCTGGGCCTGATTGTCTTCCCCAGCTCATAAAGGTCGCAGAGGCCCCCTCTGTGGACATTTGGCAGTTTTTGGCCCAAATATGTGGGGGGCTTTAAAACTGCAGGTACTGTATATCAGATATTTCTATTTATGTTACAGGTCTGCCTAGTTCAAAGAAAATGTACTTGTTTCCATATACAGATATACTGTATATACTGTATATACACAAACTGAATTGATCCGTCCTCTATTATTTAACTTTCTTTATAATATAAAATGATCAAACTAGCATGCCCATATTGGTGAATGACCGTGCGCATTGCTCACTTGTTGAGTTTAGTGATGTAAATCTTTATGTGGCTGAAGTCAGGTCGCTCAGCGGGATCTTCAGCCCAGCAACCGTCCATTAGGATGGTCAACTCCTCACAGTGGCAGCTGTTGTCTGTGGTGGGCCGGAAGTAAGGCCTCTGACCATTACGCACCTTTTGCACTATCTCTGGAACAGGCAGGGGGGTGTTAGGGTTACGTGGTGTGCACTACATTCTTTGTAAATCTTCTAAGTGTATTCATCAATTAGGTCCATGGGAGTACTGAAACCAGCAGTGCTGAAGCCCTTGAGCTGAGGACTTGTGTTGACAAACACTTGACTTTACATTGGAGACATACACAACATGTCATTTCTTGTCATTCAAATGAAGGACCTACAGTATGTGTCAGGCATGTAAATCAAAATGTGTTTATTAGCATAGGAGGTTTTACCTTTAGGGCTTAGGTCCATGCCTTCCACATAAAAAGGTCCGTTCCTCAGGGCTATCTCCTGGAGAATGATGCCAAAACTGTACACATCTCCTTTCTGGGTGCCCTGTGGGGGATGTCTGTCATAAATCAACAACTCCGGGGCCGTCCACAGCTTCTCTGGAAATACAACAAACACACGGAACATCTCCATCCAATTCTATTTATTCTCTCACATTGGTGAGGAGATTTTGCAACTATGTTGACCTACTTGCATAGAGCGCGTGTGAGTCGTCATTTTCACATGACGAACGGAAACTGGCCAGGCCATAATCCGTAATTTTCAGAACAAATCGACTGTCCACCACACAATTAGATGACTTCAGATTTCCATGGGAGCCAATGTAGCTGTTATGTAGATAGTTCATTCCCTGGAGAGCAGATATCAAACGGACTGTTCAATATATATTTACATCAGGTACCAATCATGTGTTCTCAGTTTGACCTAAATACACAATGGAAACCGATCTGGTTGTATAACCACATGTATGCAACCCCAGCGTCCTGGGTTCAATCCCCTTCGCAACCTTTCCCACTTCATTTAGTCCATCTCCCCACGTTTATGATCTGTCTAAACAAATCAAATTCCACAGAAACCATCTCCCTCAGGTATCAGTCTATTATTGAGACGCCGCTCTGTAGCAGAACACGGGCTCCTTTACAGGTCCCTGTTTTTACCAGCTCACAAATGGCTTTTAAAAAAGCTGTTTGGTTAGTGTACTCAATGATCAACGTAACTTTATGAGATAGTGATCTTGAACAAAAAGCCCTTTTGTTAGAGCAAGCTAAAAATAAGTATTTAAAATACATGGATGATTACTTTTCTTAAGCGGAAGGAATTTAGCGGTGAGATTGGGATTGTGTTGCCGTCCAAGTTTTAGGTCATACTAAGTTTGATGCCAAAACCTACTCTCACTAATAAGGTACCAATGTGGTCTTAAAAACAACCAAACTGCCATTAGAAACATAGTACTTGTTGGCTGCTTTCTTCAGCAACATGCGAGGTGGCTACACACATGGATTCCCTTTGTATATTCCATAGTTCAAGATACAGCATAAGTGGAGTTGGTGAAGGACACATACCTTGACAATGTCGTTGATGAGTGAGTAGCGGAACATCCAGTCAAGATTGATGCTCTCATTCTCTAAAATGTCCTGGGAGTAAAAGCACAATTATCAACTGACATCTCAATTTTTTTAAAAAGGCTGAACCGTGTTCTTCACAACATGTAAATGGTGGAAAAACAGAGACATTATATTATATTTTAAATAAAAGATTTATATAATATTTGGTAATAACTATTAACCATTCCAGAATAAATCCGAACAGAAACCTAAAAGCAAAAGAGTAGAGGGATAATATATTTACAACATCTTGGGTTTCTAGTGTCTTGAATAATTATACTGTCAACTAACATTGCTCTTCTAAATGAATATCTTTGATCCACAGGACTTGGATAATAATGGTAGGTCTAATAAATGCTTTATAAAGCATTTGTAAAATGGATGCAGTTTCAATTAGTAAGGAGACTGCATACGCTACAGCAAAGCAGTGTCATCCCCAAATAAAAATTACACAGATATGCTCCTATACTTTTAGGATTTAAAAGAAAATTTGCCATGTCAAAATGCATACAGTTGCAGGAAATTTTATTAAAACATTTGAGCTTCATGGAAATAACCTTAGTTGGTCAAAATGAGGTGCTACATGTTTTGACCTGGACATGGAATTTTTCCTTTTAAAAAGTCCTTGTTATAGATAAAAACTTTAACAAATAATTACAAATAAATTCGTAAATACAGTATATCTCTTAACAAACCATACACGTAAATAGATGAAATCATATGTTTTAAAGACTATAGTATTATTAATAATTGTTAAAATATGTTAAACTTATTTGTACATCTTGGTATGTTTTCTCACCAGTCAACACATATGGTTGGTCACTGCTCAAAAGACACCTCAGTTGGTTAGCAAAAAAAGTTCAAGAATTTCTGGGCTGCAGTATTACTGTGCTATAGTAATGTTGCATTTACTTTCAAATTGACAGTCAATCTGCAATAGGTTTAGGTATTTTTGGATTGCAAAAAATGTATACCTTCATCCCATACCACTAGAAAAATGATATAAATGATGCTCTTTCAGACACAGACAGGGCAGAGTTCCAACATAACCAAATCATACAGCAAATGAGGGCCTTTTAGTTAGGACAAAAGGTGAATACCAGGTGTTTTCCAGGCAGGATTGTATGACTTGAGCACGTGCATTGAAATTCATTCAGATTCATCAATAAAAACAAACATATTGCATGAAACACCAATAATTCCAATAATTTGATGCAGATGCAAATCCTAGAATCTCAATGTGAGAAATAATTCTGTGAGGAATGTATGTGTGGTTGATAAATTTTACTTTCAAGTATTTTGATGATGTTCATAATTTTGCCACATCACACATATGCACGTCTTTTAAACAGCAATACAGTTTAACAGTAACAGTCAGTATGAAGAGTTTCACATGATAAGCTTCATTGGAAAATGTTTCCCATGGTTTCCCATTTTAAAATGGTTGGCAGCTGGCGGGTAGTGCATCAGGCTGATATTTCAAATTGAATGTGCCAAGTGTACATTTCCAAATATTTCTCTGGGCATCATGAAGTACAGTTAATACAGAAAAAGTATAA
Organism: Esox niger; assembly: GCA_016801105.1. Taxonomy (NCBI): domain Eukaryota; kingdom Metazoa; phylum Chordata; class Actinopteri; order Esociformes; family Esocidae; genus Esox; species Esox niger. Next base: position 107,741 of record JACXGJ010000172.1, read on the forward strand.
AGACAATTTAATTTGTAGGACAACACAATTTCAAAATTCTATTGATCCTAGTGATTGTACTTGACAGAAAAATGTGCAGACACAATTGAAATTCCATTGAACAGAATGATTGTGAGGTCTTACCTGAAGACTTCCTCTGGGACAATATTCTGTCACGATGCAAATGTTAGGGGGATCAATGCAGGCACCAATAAATCTGGTTAAATGGTTGAATTGCACATCCCTCATCTATAAACAAATACAATTTCAGTCAGTATGTCACTCAAGTATACATATTGCCCTAGATCTTAAACATATTTTTTTCTTGTCAAGAAAACAGCCTTATCAGAAAAGTTTATTTAAAGCTAGCAAGCTTTTGCACAGCGTTTATACATGTCGAATATAGCACTCCCTCAAAGCCCATCCAGTTGACACATGCATGTGAATAAATTGGACCTAGAGTTATAAATGAAGCAGTGTTGTGAAAACGTACAGCATGTGAAAAATGTGGAGGTGTTGAAAGGATGTAACATTGCTGGCTATACTATGAGAGCATTGCAGGCAAATGTCAAATGTACCACATGGAAATGATCATTCTTCCCATTTTGTTCTTTTGTCATCCCAAAATTAATGATGTTTAATAATATGTACAAAAGAAAATCCTCTAAATCTTGTCTGGGTCTGTCATGGAAATCCCCTCCGAAAGCATTGTGAGCTTTGTCTGTGAAGTGAAGGAATCTTTTAAACAGACACTGAAATTGAATCCAGTAGACATCCTCCCTGCTTCAATGCATCCATTCCCTGGTAGGGTGGACGTACATAATATCACTAAGCAGCGTGAAACTTCCAAAAACAGTCAGCATAACCTGTACAGTGTGTGTTGGTGCGGGGCCATTTCACAGAAAACAGACGTGAGTGACAGTTGCTGTAACACCAAAACCAGAGAGTCAGTCACTCCTGTTTCACGGCTCAGGAGAAGTTAGCATACCCTTTGGCCTGTATCATTTCCCCCTGCCGAACACTAGCTAAGAGAGGAAAGGAGAAGAGAGGGGGAGGAGAGATCCTGGAAGACAAGCAGTTAAGTTTTCATTGGCAGGCCCTACTCTTCCCATCTGGTAGGCTCTTTCATGAGCGGGGGCCTGACAGCCGATCAGGCCCCGTGGGGCGTCTGAGGATCTGCCAGCTCAGACTGGTGTCTCTCCTGTTTGTGCCGCCTGCCCGCCGCCTCTGAGTAGAGGCATCCATTGCCTGCATGTCTCATATCCACAACTCAGACACAGACAGACAGAGACAGACCGCCAAGAGTCTTATCCACCACACAGCTGATAACTCAACTAATATAGACCCCAGGATAAGATAAAATAAATGAGGGCTCTCTGGCTTTTCCATAGCTTAAAATGAACACGTTTCAGCTAGTTAGCCGTTACCTCATCATGTTCAAAGTCTGACGTATTTGTTGTCCTAACAGCCCCCCCCATTTCCTTATCACAGTCTCGTAACTTGTAATTTCCAAAACAGGGACAGTGTTCCTCATCCATGTCGGAGGATCTGAGTTCTCACACCAGCAGCAGATTCAGTAATGAGAAACCTCCTCCAGCGGAGGCCCTCCTTTGAACAACCTGGTAGTGATTCAGTACACATCCCCTTTACATCCCCCAAGGCTTTAGCACCTCAGAGAGGGACGTATACAGCTGCTGTAGACGGGTCATAAACAGGGGCAGGCTGCCCTTCAACAACACAAGCCAGGGCACTAAGCAGGGGCATTTAGAGGTGACTCATTTAAACCTGATGAAATCAGGTGACTTAACTCAATGGCAGCCAATACCACTAAATCCCCAAGGTTTATGAGGGAAAAGACCACTATCTGGACTCATCTTAAGAAAACAAATCCCCTCCAGTGGTTATAAGAAACACATCAGATTTTCAGTAAATAACAGCACAGCTCGAACATTGGGTAGAGGTCAGGACTTACGTGTTTGAGCTCAAACAGCACTTGTCTGGTCAGCTCGATTCTCTTCTTATTCACATGCTTGATGGCCACCAGGTTGCCCTATGTCAAAGAGATAAGACATGAATAACCTTCAGGGTTCCTGAGTGACAGAATACTGTGTGTTGCCCAAAGAAAAATATGCATTACATTACATTTCTATGTTAGGATCAAATAGCTGAGATCGAAATGTGACCATGATTACATTGATATATCTCAGATTTATTCACCAAACATTTCCACAGACGGTAAATGGCAAAACATCAGGAAAACTAGATTTATAAAGCATACAGTATTTGTATAACAGGGTATATCCAACACATATTTGATTCCTTTGTGAGCTATATCTGTCATTTTGGATAATTTATTGTAGGAGATATATATTCTTAGATTTAAAAAGTACATGCAACATTTAGCCAATAAAATATTTTTGAATTGAAAATAATTCAATATTTCTTGCTAGACTTGTTAACCAGAGATAGTAAGAACAACCAGATGCTAGCAGTGTCCAGACTAGGTGTGATATAAACCACTATGCGTATCACATTAAGCAGCCAGCTGAGCAGAGCTGTGTGGAGCTCGCCCACTCTCCTCTCCTCCTCTGTGAGCATGCACATGTGTGGGTGTGAAGGAGTGAGCAGGAGTTGAGAATGTCAGAATCCAGAAAGCCTTACCTTAAAATAGCCAGTTTTAGCAAAAAGCTGATATTTTCCATGGGCAGTAATCAAGGAACCGTAGCTGGAGCCTCTCTGGAAGGAGTAACAAGTATCCTTTGTCAGATAAGATACAGTCAGAGAGATGTTCAGGTACACTGCAAGTGAAGTGTTTCTTTCCAAAAACAAAACACATTTTTAGGGTGAAATGAAGATATAGTGTAACAAAATGTATAGCTATTTTATACCACCACATACTAGATGTACAGTCCATAACCATACCACTCTAACATGCCTAAAGGAAATGGTTTAAACATTTTAGAAAACCCATGATTGTTGCCCTGAACCCCTTTCTGTGTTTGGCTTTTATCAAATGTTTAAACCATTTATTTCAGGTATGCTTTAAACCCATGGCTATTACTTTCATTTGAAAAAATATGCAAATGTTAAGATGGTTTTTAGTTTCAGCTTGGTTATCATTGCATATACATCTATTCAACACGATTATACAAAGTTCCAAAGTCTCAAAGTTTCAACATTGTATTCCCATGTTGTATGTGCAATGGGTGTGTTTAGTAAATTATGAATTGCCATGTTTTCATATGCAAAACGAAGACCCGGACAGAAGTACGTGTAGGAATGGACATACACACAGAGTGAATGAGAGTGAGGGTAATGTATTCTGTGTCAGGAAGCACTACAAATGTGTAGATAATGCAAATATATGCACCAAATTGCATAATGCAAAATGTATGTTTTCTACAATGTTACCCCAGGAACTAGCCTGAAAGTGCGTAAGGACGAAGGTGTGTGAATGGATGCCTGCACATGTGCCCTTTGACAGTTGGGTTTATTTTAATAATAATTTTATATGTGTCTGCCACCGCAAATCCAGCCACCTGCATCAAAGCACTGGGACGTCTTTCAAGAAAGGACTTGGACCCTCTCTGACTCCAATGTCAAACAAAGTATCTACCGACACTTATATGTAACCAACACACTAAACACATTTCAATACCAGTGTTGTTACTGCACATTTTTGTGTGCTATTAAACAACAGTGACGTCATTAATTGTACTGTAGAGACCGATATCTTTTCAAGAATTGCATGTAATTATACATTTATTTTATACTTCATATTTCATTACCAAGATAATCTCAAAGGCTGTTTAAAAACAATACAAGTCATAGACAGATAAACGGCCTGTGTTGAGCCTCTCTTTTCCCACTGGAAAACATGGCACTCTAATCTGCCTGAGGAACAACAATGTCTTAATCTCCTGCACATGGCCGTGCCAGGACTAGGTTTACTGACAAAATAAACATAATTTTAAGCTCAAATTGTGAGGATTCTTTTTTAGCTGCCAGCATGTCTTAACATTAGATTGCTCTGAATGACTAGTAAAAAACATAGTACTAAATATTTCAAGATAAGTGTACCTGAGATAGGGTGAGACGGCTGCCTGCTTTTTTGGGGTATTTGTTGGGGCTCTCAAACTGCAGGTCCTCCCACTTTATCCTCCAAAGCATTCCAGCCAGCTCCTTCTCCAGCTTCAGTTTTCTTTAACAGGAAGAACAGGAGGACACATTATAAAAGGGTTTTACAACAAAGGCACAAAAGTAATCTGACTGGTCTAATATGACCAAAACATTACTACTGTGTAATTTGTATATGATCTTTCAACATAACTGAAACTTGCCATTTCAAAGGAAATATTCATATTTTGTCGAGGTGTTATTTCCTCTGAAATGATTCCTTAAATTCAGCTGGTAATGGATTTTGATTGAGCATTCTTTAACACTGAAGTTATTATTTCAAGTGTCCAAATTTCTATACAAAATGAAAGAATTGCTGGATTTATGTTATCGATAATAACTCTGTAATTATGAAATGTTACAATGCTACATCCCTGATGTTGATCAAACCGCAAGTTACCAGACCAAAACTAAATACTGTGTGACCAAAAATAGACCACTTAAAAATGTATCGACTTTTACATTTTTAGGTCACTGAAGTCTGGACGATTTTTTGGAGGGTGTTATTTTTAAACACTTGTATAACTGGCAGTCAACTCACTCTCAGACGTGGAAAAAAATATCCAAGTGAATCAACACATCTGGAGCAGATCTCTGAGGACCCGGGTGTTTCTCAACAGCCACCATTTGCTGTATGAAGGCCTTGTTTTTAAATGTTTTTTTTCATAAAACTGTTTAACTGGCTTCAATGTTAAGAAAGTGAGCATTTTGAGTGGGAAATCATTATTAGCTTCATTTGAGAGTGCCTGTGCGTGTGTATGTGTGTAGGAGGGGGGCGGGCAGAGGCCACACATTCCAGGCCAATCTAAAAAGGTGTAAAACACTTCCAGATGGGGGCAGTGGATTATTGCAGAGCTTGCATATTGGTGAATTTTACCTCTTTACTGATACAACCCAACTGGATCAAAAACCGCCTCAATTAATTGTTTCTCTGGAGCACATTTACAAGCCAAACAGTTCGAAAAAATTTACCTGGGTCCTCCTCATGTGTATGTACAGGAACTAACTACCATCGCCCTGCATTCCGAGCAGCCAGTTCAGAGAACAAAAGAAAAGGCACTGGGCTTTCAGTGACTCCTTCACTAAACTTATTTAACTGTATGGATGTTTTTCAGTTCTTTGATCAATAATGTTTAAAACATTAATAAACTTCAAAAAAGGTATATGCTGTTCCAAACACATACAACATAACCCTCATCATACTCAGAATCAGAATCACTTTAATTCGCTAAAGTCAATTTGCATATTAAATGAAATGGTCCTGCCAGAAGCAGACCATTTTGAAGACAGAATACACAGAGTTTACACAAAGTTTAAACACATTATATACAAAGAAGCTTGAGTAAAGGTCTGTTTAGCTTCCATTCCACTTCCTGTACTCCATAACGAGTTGTAACAACAACAAAAAATGTTTGCTGAATAGACTGGTACTCATAGGCTTACAATTGAGTGGTGATCATAGTGCCACAATATAATGAAATAATGAGCAGTGGAAACATGGCTTATACATGGTTTCACAGTTAACATACAGTTTACATGTATCAGTATAATATATCTAAATGCAGGGAGAGTAATAGAGAGTGAATGTCGTATAGTGCGTTTTCTTAAAGTTCAGGGGTAGCTAAGTTACCATCTGATCTGCTAGTAAGACAAAAGACAGACAAAATCTCTGTGCAATGTAATTTGTCCATCAACTCTCTGAATCATGCACACGTATAAGAATGGAATGAGGTCACATCACTGCTTGGCGCAGCACTGACCTTTTAGAGCGGGAATCACCATTAAAACAATTATCTCTGCCCCAAAACGTGTTTTTCTATTTAGAGGCATTTGTTTGCAGGCCTCTGGCAGCCACAGCATCAAAGTATCGGGCGCAACACTAGCACTATTGTTTCAACGAATTTGTGAAGAACTTTGCTGGACCAACCCTCAACTAAACTACAGAGACTTGTGGGTTCTGCTCAACATCCCTCACACACTGACACTTATTAAACCCCAGTCAGCCTTAGGAAGCCAAGGTGAACCTCTTTTGAATGTTGTATAAAACACAATAATTCATAATGTCTCCGTTTGCTCACAACCCCTTTGAGAGAACCCCTACAATAAAACCACAGAGTTTCTTTTAAACCCAAAACCTTATAGATATGCATTTGTTTCTGCTTTACATTTCAACAGTGCCATTTTCTTTTTTTCCTAATACAGATGTTTTACAGTAAGCAAGTGTGAGAAGTAATAACATTCTGTAAAATGTAAGTCCTAGAATATAGAGGGAGGTAAATTCATATTTTGTTACTAAACGTAATATGAAATATAAATTTTCCAAGTGTGACTGACAACAGTAACATCAATATTAGGGGGAACAGTAGATGCACACATTGATTTCCAAAAGAAATTAAAAGCAATAGATTTTTCAGTAGATGCACATTCTTTTTTTAAATATCACAATTAAAAAGGTATTTCCAAAAGCTCACTATTGAAATGTAATATAAGTATACAAATATGTTCATAGGAAGTAAATACAATGTGGGTGTAAATCAGCCAAAGGTTCTTGTCTACATTCAGTGTGAAAAATAATATGAATTAACATGTTAAAGATTATTATGTGAGCGTAACTATGCAGGTGTTCTGCTATTTTGGCAGTGTAGCGTAACCGAATTCACCTTGGCAACATACATGCTTCTGTGATTCATAACTATCCACCATTACCTGCTGAGTGGTTGCTCCTGGCAACAATCATGTAAATTCCATACTGGCACATATCAACTGGAGTTCTCTCTCTCTTTCTGTCTGCCTGTCTCTATGTATCTTTAGTCTGTCTGTCTGTCTCTATGTATTTTTACTCTGTCTTTCTGTCTCTATGTCTCTCTTTCTCCTTTTCTGTCTCTTTGTCACTTTACCTCAATTGGCTTCATTGCTTTAGAAACATTGTGTCAATATTCACAACGCATCAATGCTGGTGATGTTATTTCCAGCTGCTAATTACCTCACATTTAAACAAGTTAAACAACACTAAAACTATCCTTACAACATATAAGGAATATATAAAATGCTAATTGGTTAAGTTTCTTTCAAAATGTAGTTCATTACAACGAAATTACTTCATTAAAAACCATCCTGGGTGAATTAAAATTGTCATAATTCACCAATTACTGGAACATTAGACAATTAACCGAGTACAGTAATCAAGCCTACGTAACCAAGTAATTTACTGCTAAACAATGACCTAGATGAATTATCAAACTACCACCTGGATCTAATACTCAACTAACATCTGAATTAACCTTTGAACAATTACTTCAATTAACTACTAAACAACTACTTAACTATTGCATTGATTTACTTCTGAACTACTATCTAGACTCAAATTTAGATCAATTACGCCAAGCAGCAATATGCAGATAAATGACTAGTTGAAATACCTTTGGTTTACTAGACCCCAGCTCTACTATACCATATACAGTACATTTTAATTAAATAATACAATAATGAATAGTGAAATAACATGGTACTATTTACAAAATAATAGTAATAACAACAATAAAAATAAAACACTATTTTAGTAAAAGCAATTCTTTCATTACTCGCTCTTACACCCTCTTCCCCTTCACCATTTTTTCCCTTCCTCCAATATAAAATGTATCTGCCACTTGTTCCATCTTCAGAGAATTAGTCTGAGAGAACAAAACAACTAACCTGTAGATAAGGAAGCTGGATATTCCAAAAATGATGAGTGCTAAACCAGACCCAACTGCCACAATCCCCAGCACTGGAAGAGCTGAAAATAAAGGGAAACATACCAACGTACATATTTCTATTAACATTTCATGGCCCTACAATTTCATGTATACTGTATATTTTTCCAAAACCAAATAATGATTTCAAAAATCAATAGTATGAAATTTGGCAAAGCCTCCCTGAAATTAATATATTCTGTATTTGGGTATGCTATAATGAATTAGTAACAAAATCATAGAATTCTAGAAAAGACCAAAAAAATTTGACATTCTGTTTTTGATTCATTACAGTTCCCTTCTGTTAAACTCATGCTAACACAGTCAGAAGGTCATTTCAAGATAATGCAGGATCCTGTCAGTCTCTTAACCTTGTTCACCAGCCATGAAACACAGTATATCAAGATGTCTGGCTGCCACTTTTATCAGAGGAAACAAACAGACGTACAACTTTTAAGATTTGCGTATTGACCCAAGTTACTGTAAAGAGTCCTACCCGTCATGGCCCTCCCACTCATTCATTATCTATAGATAACACCTCCCCTCATTCCAGTGCTGTACCTAATTATCATTCATTAACTAATCCATTTACATATCTAACCCATAAGTGTGCTTAAAAATCATTTCCATAAAATAAACAATGTTAAATGTGAGACTGTATCAACAGACAAGATACAGGCAGTGCTGTACTCCTATCCAACATGAATGAATTGAGCCAGCATACTTAACCTACTGTCAGCACAGCTGGGGTCATCAGAAGAGAAAATGCATGGTGGGTTATCCAGAGGTGGGCTCCCTTTGGGCCAATGAATCCTCTCCGTTGAAGACCAAATGATCTCTTTGTTAGTTCCATTGTAATGGGCCACGAGCTGCAAAACACCAAGAAAATGTAATTCCTATTGCCAAAGGATACATTCAGAGGGATGAACATGAAACATGTTACTTAATCAAAATGAGCCTTTTCCCTTCCTACTTCAAATAAAGACCACACTGCACAGCTTTATGGTAATTGGAGACTGTTTAAATCCACAGCATCATTAAATCTGCATATCAAAATAGTACCCACTCTCCATTAATGTATTCAAAATATACATTAAGCCCATCTTCAAATAAAGCAAAAGATTGGAAGGATATTTAATGCCCATAACAAAATTAATGTACTAAAATATTGAACGTTAACATCCACTGATGTGTAAAGCAAGACAGAGTATAGTTAACACAACTGGCACTTCTCAGCCAGTAAGCAGTTTGAAAGGTTGCCAGAATGTTGGCCTTTCAGCTCTAGTGACGGAAGCCATATTCTTTCATGCTATAGCATTTCCAAGCCCTGTCAAAAGCTTCCGTTGTCACACAAGGCCATTGTGAAACATGACTCTGATGTCTCTTACCAGCCGCTGGAGAATGTCAATTTAGCCTGCCTCCATAGTGGAGGGTCAGACAGGCATGTCGGGTTGGCCCCTCCCCGCTAACCAGTATATAAAGGGAAAAGGCAGCCCCACTGAGAAGGCCAGAAAACACTACAGGTTGTAACAGTTTGTTGTGAAGTTACTCAACCAGTCATTAATGGCTTCACTAGCTGTTGGTTTCTACACAAACTTGTCTTTCTGATCAGAGATGTATCCACATCACTGAGATTCATTTAAGTTAGTGTGAACTCTGATTGATCTGGCAAATTTTTGTCCCCTAGAGAAGAAATCTGGAACAGTCCAGAGAGTCATGGAATTGTTTGTAAAGCACTAAATACATAAATAACGGAATTTCATGAACATTTGAGGTTTTACACATCTTATCCTTAGCAAAATCAGGACCCCAACATTTCCCAAACAGTAATAGACTTTAGCCATTGCATGATGTTGAACATTTGCTTTTAATTAAATCTAAGGCATATTGGCAATACACAAGCAAAGCATTGGGTTTTCAGCTTCACATAATTCACTATGCGGAGAGGAATTTCAAGGGAAATTCTTGTTACAATAATTACAGCAACTGTAACATGTGGAATGGATTAGACCAGTCTCTGAGAGCACTGCTCTTACTCATTACAATGATTTATGTTTACTATTGAAATCCAAAATATATCATGACATGGTCTTATTTACAAATCACAGTGTACAAATGTATCCTTTGACTATAAATATTTTTGTAGTTAAATATATTTTGTTAGGAAATATTGGCTAGACCCATTTGCCTAAACAATACATTCAAAATGGTGCAGAATCTTTATTTTAGCTTTGGGATGGGCTCTATTTCGTTCTGGTTTACATTAGCTGTATAATATACATTTCTAAAAAGTGAAAAACTGTTGTATTTACAATATGTTCCACAATGCATGTGGTGGTAAAACAGCATTGTCAAAACTCAACACACACGAGTAGTTAATTCTAAAACTATTTGTTGGATATATAGAAAGAAGGGTGATCTATTTTTATTTAGTCATTTACCTTTATTTATACAGAGAGACATGAAGAGATTTTACCTAGGGCAATTCTAGATATGCATCAATTTAGATATGCGTCATCAACACAAATGGGTTTTAAACAATTTTATTATTAAATAGTTTCAAAATGCTTCTGTTGCTACTGTAAGTTGGCTGACATGTACAGTGCAGAGCAGGCGCTGGACTTACTCTCAGGCCATTTAAACAGAATGACAAGCCTCATGCCTTCAAATGTAATGTTAATTAACTTACAACTTTTTACCATCAGTATTGTAATTTGCAATGACTTATTATTTATTTAGGGATGAAATTGGACTGTAGTCTCAAGCCCTGGATGTATTTTAGGCATGTCTAGCTTGTCATTGACTGCAGCTGGCTCCGATCGCAGAGTAATGAGACAGGCAAGAGAGTGAGCCGATGATGCTCGGCAAACCTTCAACCTTCTGGCCCATAACCCTATATGGCATTGACTGTGCCACAAAACTATGCTGATGTTGTTAAATCCATATCCAGAATTAGAAAATCAGTGATGCTACATTTCTTGTTATTTCTTGTTATCATTATTTGTGAGTACATTTTATTAGGGTGTGTGTGTGTGTGTGTGTGTGTGTACATTTATTTCCAGTACAAGGGGCAGATTCATGTGAAAATATTTGCAATGTTGTAAAATTGGGTACATTGTAAACTATTCTTAAATTTGCGTTGCATGTATTGTTTAATGTTTATTAATGATCAGTCATTTTTAGAATAGGAATACCTGGCATGTTTTAACATGACTGTAGAGAACAGATCTCACTTAGAAAAAACGTTAACTTTCACTACTGAAATAAAAAATACATCATGAGGTGTTTAAATTTATAAATCCATATTTATTTTTAATATAAATATTTTAGTCACACATCATCCTATTTGGCATTGACTCTGTCACAAAACTATACTGATGTTGTTTAGTCAATATCCACATTTACAAAAATTGTGTAGCTACATTTACTGTTATTTGTTGTTATTACTTGTGATTACATGTTATGAGCTGAGTATGTGTACATTAATTAACAGTACACAGGACAGAGCCATGTGGAAATATTTGAAATGTTATGAAATTGTGTACATTGTGAATTGTCCTTAAAATCTGCGTCACATGTACTGTATTATGTTATGTTTATAACCATCCGTTTTTTATACATTGTTAAATTATTTGCCTGTAACGTAACTGTATATTAAATTTGCCAGGAGAAAAAAACTTTAACTGAGTTTTGTTACTCTTTAAGTCACTTCATAAAAAAACTAAGCTTTTGCTATCTTGCTTAAATCTATCTGTACATACACTTACCCCATATTCTCCAGATTCCTGGTTTGTCATGGCCCAGAGATTGAAATCAGTGTTCCTGGCATTGTTTTTGTCCATGGTCACAAGTCCTGTAACCCCTTAAACACAGCATGCATAAACACTTAGTCATTTAAATAGAATTATAATTCAAAAATGGGTTTAACGAATGCATGAACGTCTTTCCTTTAAAACGGACAAGAGATGAAAAAGTCAACAACAAGCAACACACCGACCATCTCAAAACATTTACCCCAGAATCTGAAGTTTTGCATCCTCTGTGTGATGTTGATTCCATCATTCTGGGAGCCGCCCTCAGCCAGCGTCTCTTCCAAGGCTTTAGCGTACATCACAAAGCCATCATAGAAACAGCCAGCAATGAAATCCATCTGAAAGGAAAGGAATGGAGGCTTATACATCAGCCAGCCAGAGTCCTCTTCATGACCTTGATGTACACATGAAACATTGTTTTTGATAAAGAGAAGGCAGTTCACAATGGAAACCTGAGTGGGTAGCTTTAGATGACACATCAGCTGAGTTTGCATTAATCAGACGCTTACAAAACAGTGTTCATATGGCGATGTATTTTAGAGGACTTGTTCTGGTCTACTTCCACTTTTTCTTAGTGTGATTATTTATGTCACTGCCTGGCTGTTATGGCATTTTCAATGGTTTCAGGCATGGCAGGAAGGATATCATGGTTATCTTCAGTATCAATGGTAAATCCAATAATTGGAGGCGATGCCTCTAAGGAAGCAGGACATCTATCGGTGGACAGGCCGTATCCCCCCTAAACAAAAGCAGCCCAGGTTTAGCTGGCTTTTCTTGCCACTGGTCCTGACCTCGGCCAAAAGAGTGTCTTCTGTTAGAGGGTGTCATCTGGGCCGATGGAGCCTGTGTGACTTTCTCCCTTCTTTACCCCGCACTAAGGCTGTCATGCCCAACAGGTACCGTTTGCCTGATCCAGCGGGGAGGTGACACTGGTTTCCTCTGCAGGAAGGAGGTGACTGGGAAACCAACGTTCCTATCATGGAGTGTGGGGAGGGTGCAAGAGCTTAGGTCCCTCTTCACTTGCCATGTGAGTTTGGTAAACAGCAGTTACACTTTGTTGTTGAGAGTAGGAGACAGAAAAAAACAAGAAGCCAGGCAAACCTAGTTCAGCCGGCCCGCAATAGAACATTATGCCCTTTCAAGATTCAAACCCAGGGCACCCACATGGAAGGCTGTGTCGTTAACCACTACACCCCAGAGATGTACATTTGACTGGAGTCAGTACAGCCTCTGGTGTCTCCCATGAAAAAATCCTCTTTTGCCACTGGCCGTTTCAACAGCGAATTGGCCATTCATGAATGATATTGATAAAGTTCTGATTAACATTTCTTACTAAGTTTACCTTCATGACAAATAGCCTCTATGAACTGTATGGCGTTTGCCACTGGCTGTTTTAACACCATATTCGCCAGTAATAGGCTTTACCAGTATCTACTAACTTACTGGAATAGTCAAGAATTGAGCAATTGCTAGCAAGTGTGCCAAAGCTATTTCATTTCATGGCATAGGAATGTTTTTTTCTCTTTCGTGGCATAACAACATTGTTTTTTCTTTCATTTGTGAATGACATTGATACAATAACTATCAACAAAGGTAACAATAACTCACTTTTTTATCAAGTGAAAATATGTGAGAAACATGGAATTTACCAGAAATAGTCGCAACACTGTATAACCGTAGATTTATATCAATTTCAATAGATTTGAACTCAGGTCTTTCACATCAGAGGCACTGTTTTCAAGCACAATGCCACAGCATTACATGTTTAAACAGTAGCTGGACACTGTTGAGCATTGTCTTAAACTGACAGACATTTCTTATTTAATTTACCTCCATCATTGGGTCTATGGAATGTATGGCTTTTGCCACTGGCCATTTTAACAGCTTATTAGCCAGTAATAGGCTTACTAGTAACGTATAACGTAACTACTGTATGTTGTAGCCAGACCCAAAATGCAGGCACGGATGCGTACTTCGCATATCCACCAGAAACAGTCGCAATATAACCGTAAACTGTTTTATTTCAGACTGTAATACAGGAGGTTTTAGCCAGCAAAGTTTTGGTCTATGCGGAATAATTCATAACACGTACATCACTTTGCCTGTGAGGAGATGCGAACACGGGACCTACAGTTCGCAGGTCCGCTTCTCTAACCACTACGCTATTTAACAAGGGGGAGTCAGTCAGTCAGTCAGTCACTCACTCAGTAAGAGACTCACTCTTCTAAGCCGGCTACGCCTACGTGTTCCGGCAAAAAGACATGCCACAAACAACTTCAAAACGATTCAGTTGTCCATGACACCTCAAGAACGGGATCCTAACTAATCATTCTTCATGGCTGGGTGTCCATTGTAACATTTGTTGTGAAAGTGCAGTGTGTCGCCCACCCTACTCATGGTTTAAGTTTCAGTTCAGCGCACTGGTGATCACATGCTATCCTTTAACCCCTCCTTTCCTGAGTGGTGCAGCACCTGAACCTAGCCTCTGCAACTAAAGTCATGTATATGTCCACATACGATCATGCAAGTTCATAATACGACAGTAAAGGTCAAGGGTTGCCTAACAGTCTCATTGCACTAGCGGTGTCGCAATATCCTGGGCACAGGTCAATGGCTTGACTGTGGCTGATATCTGTGCTGCGGTAAGTTGGGAAGGACCTCACATGTTTCGGTTAATTGCCTTGTTGGCACAGCTCCCGGATTAGCGCACAGTGTGCAGTTGGCTGGGACAGCATCAGGAAGGTAGCGTGTGTATTCCGTGTTGGCCTATGTTCACACATTTCCTTTGGGTACGGTGCCATGGACTGTCTCGTTCAGTGGTCCTCCTGGCTTGGACTGTTGTATTACCCCATAATGGGTACCATAATTACAGAGGGAAAGTAAACTTTAGGATATGTCTATAACAAGAGTTCCCTCAGGAAGGTAGTCAAGCCACGATAAAGCATAGACCTGCACAGTGTGTGAGGGATACGCTGTAATTATATGACATGGAAGGTGTGGGCTTTCAGCAGCCTTGAAAGACGTGATTGTATACAAAGTTCAGGTGTGTAAGTGTTGAGAGTGCATGTATGTTGTGTGCCTCATTCCCTTCATAAGGGAACTGCATTTATAGACATTAAGGTTTAAGGCTAAGTTGGCTTTGGTTTTTATTCATACTGCCAAATAAGCACTGTTTTGCATCTAAAACATAAAACAAATGTTCTAATTGTAATTATTTTTATAATTAGAACATTCTATAACTTTCCTCAGTGTCAATTTTGCAGCTAAAACATTTTGTTTAACGTAAAGAACACACCCCTAGTAATGTTCCCACTGCCTGGAGCATTGTAAACATTTAGAGGCGCAGGAAGGAAAAGAAATAGAAAAATATTGAATTATTACATTCCTCTTACAGGTTTTGACTGGGCCAAAAAAATATTTTGAGTTCATATGGACCAGGACTCGGTGTCCAAGTCTCTTCAACAATGGAGACTCATGACTTGACTCCACCACTGATGACTTCTTTATAACTGGCATAGGGACTCGGGACACAACTCAGACTAAAGGAGAAGTAACACACTGACACTCAGACTGATGGTTAAGACTGACACTCAGACTAAAGGTCAAGTAACACACTGATACTCAGACTAAAGGTAAAGTAACACACTGACACTCAGACTGATGGTTAAGACTGACACTCAGACTAAAGGTCAAGTAACACACTGATACTCAGACTAAAGGTAAAGTAACACACTGACACTCAGACTGATTGTTAAGACTGACACTCAGACTAAAGGTCAAGTAACACACTGGCACTCAGACTAAAGGTGAAGTAACACACTGACACTTAGACTAAAGGTGAAGTAACACTGACACTAAATAAGATTGTGAGGAACATCAGTGGTCAATACCAGAACTAACACTGGCCAGTCCCCTCTTTCATACATGCTGAACATGGGGAGCAGTCTTAACAAAATGTAAATGTAATCAATTCTGATATTATGGCGCTATTTGAATTTCTTATATGATGGTAATTTGTGTTAGCCTTGTGGTGCAGTAGCTATGTTGCATAAGAACAATAAACTCATATTCTTATTCCACATCAGCAAGATTACAGGTCTCCTTGCTTCATTGCATGTACTCGAGGTGTATTACATGAGAATTAAACATACTGCTGTATTAATTCATGCTTCACGCCTTACAAACATACTGTAGTAGTCATCTTGCAATGGTAGAATTACCATTACTGGTCTACTGAGAGGCTTAAAAGCCAAAGAGGTACCAGCCAATTAAACAATATGCCTCAATATTATGTCATTAGCCATGTTCAGTAGCCTACATGTTGCAGTTTAGGCCCGCCTGATGAATACTTGCTATATTTATGTGGAAGCACCCTGTGTCTAGGGCAACAGTCCATACTGTTTAAGAATTTTACACTAAAAAGAAAAGCTTATACGGATATCCTTTACATTAAAATCTGAGGGTACCTCTATAAACTCTTCAAGTAAAAATGTCAAAGCATGTCAAATTATCAAGAGCTATCTATACATTTTACTTCAAAGGGTTCTTCAAATGGTTCCTCAAATGGTTTACTAGTAGCATAAATCTAGTAGCATAAATCACAAGAAGACGTCTAAAATTAATGGCTTTAAGTTAATGTTTTTCTAAAACAATTGTTCGGTGCCTTATATGGGTTACCTTACAGTTTCATTGTGAAGAATCCTGAAAGGACCCTCCAATCACATTTTCCTTTAAGTGTGTAGCCAATAGGTAGGACACTTTTAATGCAATAAGTTGACAGCTCATCTTGCCTCAAGCGGGGTACATAGCAGCCTTTTGTTATTACACATCTTTCGTAGCTACATATAGTCGTCTGGCTCTCGGTTTTGAGGGATTGGCTAAGTTTGCCATGCTTACAGGTCATTTTATATTTTTTAGATATGTTTATATATTTCATTCTGAAGACTAGCAAAGCCAGCTCAGAAAGAAAAAGGGCGCTGCCAGTCAGATACTAACAGCCATATATATGGAGGTCTATTTTAGATGACAGTTTCTGCTCACACATCTGCTGCCAGTCCATACAACATCCTACTAGCATTCTTCCTTCCCTCGCCACCACCACCTCAGCTTCAACCTGTCAACTTCTGTTTACCTGCATGTATAACTAACTGCACTCACTGCCTGTAGTTTTTTATATAATGGTGGTTTTCAGTGGCAATGAGCTACTCTATAGGAGCCAAAACTTGAATTATTGATTTTCTTGAACAGATGTTTTGTTCAAAGGCAATGACTGGAATTCTACCTTACTCTCTTTAGGAACAAGGCGTTTTTTTATTAATCAAATACCGTTCATAATTATATGTTTAATGCACTGATTTTATGACAGTCTGATATTTTCTTATTTGCATATAATACTGGTGCTAGTTTGAGAAGGGTCAGGTCCTTTGTGACAGGGTTGAAACCAACTTACCAGAGAAGGTTCTATGTTCACATCAAAGTCCTTTTGAGCTCTAATGTGAAGCTCATCTTGAAAGTCTTTGTATTCTGGATTTTGAGGCTCCCTGTATGTTATAACAAACACAGACTGGGAAAAAAGGGAGACAATAATGAAAAGGAGAATTACTGGGATATTACACCCAGAGAGACTCATAAACATGTCGCCAACTGTGTTGAATTACTGGATGGCATGCAGACTGATTTTCGAGTGTCTGAAAATGTCTATGATTTGTCTAAGCTTTTTGTAAACAACGGTAGTAGATTAAGTAGTGAAGATTATCCCTTTGTAATAATATAAACACCCTCATTAAAAGCCATTTAGAAGTCAACAGCAACAACATTATTTATGGTGAAGAATACATAAATATTTGTTGCCAATTGCCTTTAAATTTATAATCAAATAAGGGTGTGTGTGACCATGTTTTTAAGGCCTCATCATCTTTAGTTAACATCAAAACAAATACATAAATTTCAGGTGATAAAAACACTAAATATGTTGACATGCACCCATTACTTCATATATAGAAATATCCAGTAAGCTAGAGTTCTACAATTTTAAATCAGATTACATTCAATCTTTTCTCATTCTAGAATGTTCCCCCCAACCTGACATTCTCCCATTCTTTTAGTATGTACTTAGCTGTTAAATAGAAAAGAAACTTCAAACACCAAATAGAGACTTTTGGCAGTCAACGTTGGGCATTACACGGAGAATCCAGTTAACTAAAAGATGTTTTGGGTCGATAATTAACATCAATGATGTCAGTCATGTCTCTGATTCACTATAACTAGGTAGAATTTGTGTGCTGTTGTAGAAATCAAATGGCCAACGTCACAAAATAAATTTCTGTGTATGTACAAACGCATGCCGTTCATGTGTTTTTCAATTCAAATACATTTGCGTGTCTTTCATTTGGAATTCAACGCCAGAATCGAAATGTCCAATGCTAAGTGACTAGAGCAATCTTTAACAATATAGACCGGACCAGAGAAGCATTCGTAACTCGCTCATTTCTCAACTCATCAATATGCAGGACTAAGTGGCTGTAAAACTGAAAACACATTAACCCCATTCAATAATTAAAGTCAGAGCAGAAATAGAGGGAAGGCAGGGAGGAAATGCTGCTCTTCCTACAGATTATTGCCGGACAATTTGTAACCAACATGTGTGCTTTGGTATGTCCTTATCAGAGAAGCACACGGCCCTTCACACTGAAGAGTCTTCCTGCATGTTAGATGGCACAAATTGCGTAAATTTAGCATGTTTTAGGCAATGCTTTGGGATATGGTTAGGTAAATGTGCTGTAGCTATGACAGACTACAATATAGGGCTGGGTGGGGTTAGCTTGCTTAACTGCCATGATGTTATGGATCATTGAACCAAAATTGTCCCCAAGATGTTTTTCAATGACTGGTGAAAACTATGTCTGGTAAACATCTATTCTTCTGAAAAACTAAAATATACATTGTACCGCATATCATTTGTAATGCTTTACTGTGCACCATCGGAAATGTTTCAGTCATGCATGTAGACTAAACATACAGTAGGTCAGCTCAGTCACCTCGGTGAACGTTTGATATTGTTTCAGTTGGAACTGAGGGGTGTGCAAATATTCTGTTCATGGACAGACCGGTGTCACCCACACAAAGAAAAGGCTTTAAATTGAATTTCCTCAGAAAGAGGCATCCATTTCACAAGCCAAACGGCAGTATTAGACTCATAACCCTGTCTGGTTTCAATTACTGTAGAGGGGAAAACATTGACAGCTCACCACTAAACTGACAGAGTATTTGGACATATTTCCTCAAAAAGGTTACTGCAATGAGTTAAATGAATCAAACATAATGCACGAAAGGGAGAAATAGAAGGAATATTTCTGTCTCCGTCCTTCTCTGTCGGTCTGTCCGCGTTTGTCAGAGAAATGTACCTTGAAAACCTTGATTGGATCAATCCAAAGGCTGTCATTGTTCTGCCAGGGTTTGCGCTCTGCTAGGCTTTCGGCAAACACGTCGAGATAGAAGATGGCGTAGTTCTCGGGATCTGGAATGTCACTCTGAAAAAGCTTCATGATACTCAGAAACGTGTCCAGGGGCCCGCTTATATACACAACTGTAGGGAGGAGAAGAAACACAGCAGAGAGGTTTATCTACGTATCACTGGTTAACTGTCATCAATGGGGCATTTAAAAACAACCTAAAACTGTTCAGCCGTCAGACCTTTCCTTGTGACATATCAATATTCCCTGGATCGCTTCTCTTATCGCTGTTAGAAAAGATCTGGATAGGTCTACAGATATCAAATCATTCGAAATTCCAAAATTCTGTCATGCGCAGGTAGGCCTGCGGAAAGTGTTTGGTGTTCAGGGGATGTCTGTGTGTGGTAGCAGCGTGTCGAGCTGTCTGGGCCTGCATACAGGACACAATCTGATGCTGTTTACATGCAGTCTGCTCCATGGACAGCATGTCTGTAGGCATTATTTCCATCCGCTGCATATGTCAGAGTGACTGCTGCCAGCTCCAAGGCAGTACTCCTAGTTAGCAGACATTTCCTCAAGTGTTAGACCAAAGTCGGCACAGACCGCCGCTCAGACCCCAACTCTCATCTCTTCCAACATAGCTCACAACGAGTCATGCCAAGCAGTCCTGCTGTCTCCTGGACTTGGTCCAAAACAAATGTACAAAAAGGCAGAGAAATAGTCCTCCTGTGTTGTAGAAATCATAAAGATCTCCCTGGGCTTAACTTAAAACAAAGCAAATCAAATTGTTTGGTAGATTTTATTTTACTTAGTGGCAGACTAAACGATGGCAAACAACCCACACAGGCCAATTTTTTTTATTTATTTCTAGTACAAGGATGCATTATCTCCCCTGACTCACAAAACCTCTATACGCAGACAAGCTTAATGCTGTCTTTGGAATAAATCAGATGATGTTACTTACTATTAAGTGCCTGAGTACAAATCTTAGCCAAATCATTGACATTTAATTTAATTCATATTTAACTTTTGGTGTGGCCTTTGAAGGAAGACCAATAACATTCTAAATACCATTACCTTCAATTGCGTTTTTTGTCATTTGTAACCAACAGTATAATTCAAATATGTTGAAAATCGTTTTGGAGACAATTATCTTGTAGACCATCGTGTAATTGTGGTTTAATCTGCTAGCATGGCTATAATAACTCTCCTAAAAGGAAGGAAGTACCAGACAACGTTGTCCTCTTCCAGGAAGACAGAACATAGCTTCCTCAAATACATGTCTAACTATGACAAACAGAGAAGAAGCACCTCAACGGTGATGCCTACTGGGGGGCCTGTATGGCACTGCCATGAGATTCACATACCGTATGTATGCACCTGCACACAAACAACAACCGTCTGATGTTGTCTTCCTTTCAACCCTTTAGGGTTTTTCTTTCTCTTATGTAGACATTAAGTGGCTTGTCAGAAGCAATCCTAGTAGGTTTGGAAAAATAAGTTGCTTCAAATTCATAGTTTGAGAGTTTGTCCATATTATGTTTGTCCATATTAAGGTAATGGTTTTCGGAGGTATTACATATAATGACCATTGACATTTGTTTAAACATAGACCTTTTTACATGTCTCAGTTTTGAGAGTAGGTAAACAGTTATACTTCAAAATGTATACGTTTTTTTCTTCAGCATCTAAAATATGATGGAATTTTCTGAAACAATTTAAATTACACATATATATATATATATGACAACAATTGCTCGAAAAAAAATGTAACTCAACACTACACATTATTGCCAAAATTGCAACCAAACTGAGTCCACACAGTTGAGGTAAGGGGTTATCTGTTGGGGTCTCATATGGATAGAAGTGAATGGAATGTCAAGTCTGAACTCCATTCCTGGACAAGTCCTGACAAAACCATTAGCTTCCGTGACCCTCACCTCACCATGGTAGACTCATAATTCAGCTAAGAGGTTTGGCAGCTTTAAAATGGCTTTTCATGATACAACTGGTTAAGAAACATTTACAATGTTTATCGCATTATTTGTTCATCTTTCTGCAGGGAAAAGATGGATATCATTGGCAACAAATCCATCCACACTATGTTGTTTAGTGCCAAGTCACTATAGTAAATCATGTTCTGATCCATTTACAGTAATTGTAAAAAAGAAAGTGGAGAAAATGTCTGAAATGTTCGGTTATAATGTTTTAGGGTTAGTGAGAAAGGCCAATATATTTTACCAGACCATGTGTGACTTCAATGCCTTACTCCTTCCAGACACTCTAATCAGCGCAGAGAATTGGATGTTTCCTTCAAAGAGCACATTTCTGGCTGCCTGCTTCAGAACATTGATTTAAAAGTAAGGATGTTTCTCTGTTGGACTTTCAGCACTACATTTGCCATCTACTGGTATTTTAGAAAGATTCAGACTTAATAATGCTCTGGTCCAAGGTGATTTAGATGATGCAAACATGTAAGTAAAGTTTATGTTAACATTATTGTTAAAGTCAAATATTATTGATATTCAAACACCAATTTAAAAGATGTTAAGATGAAATGGTAACAATATGTTTTGTTCCAAAACCATATTGATTGATGTCACTTGATTATGTGGAAAAGGCTAACAACAACAAGAACAACTGTGAGCTGTTCCTAATGTTAGAGATAACTTACAGCAAACAAAAAATGAACTGGTAATTACTTTTAGCAGACACAAAAAATTGACTCAATGTCAAACATCGATCAACACAACAAAGTACATGTCGTCCATTGTCTGGTGTCAATGTATCTCTACAGGCTTCATGTCTTTCTCAAAAATAACAAGAATATCTCGCTATTTTCAAAAACTCCAGAAATTGTGCACTTTACTGTGACTGTGAAGGATGTGATGACTTTTTACACATTCTTTCAATATGCTTGTTTCCAGCAAAGATCACGTGTGGGATAAAATAAACTATTTAGCAAACTTTTAAGGTTTAATAAAAAAAAACTTTACAAATGTCTGCTTTTTTTATAAAAAGGTAATACCATATCCAACAATGGAAAAACTATTTATATACAATAGGTGGATGTTTAATTTCTTAATGATAAGTATTTTTTATACATTGTTCTGAGATAAGCAATATACTGTGGACATGGTTGGCTAAATGTAAAATCGAATGAGATACAAACCTAATGCTTTGTGAACGCAACACTTGGATTAAAAAGTAAAACATGGGGGCCATTGTAAACTAGTAAATTATTCATTATAGGTCAAACTAAATATTTACAAGACAATTCAAGGTTGAAGTAAAATGCCTGGAAAAGAAAAAGAACCAAAGCAAGAGCACACGCACACACAGTGAATAGGTGATTATTTTATAAACAAGAAACAAAAAAGAAGGGTAATTAGGAAGACAAATGTATATATTAAATAATTTGACATTTGTATTTATAGGTATAACTGAGAGGTAAATAATAAAAGTTGGCATATTTATGACCTTTTGGCCTACTTTTATCCTACCAGGCTAACATTGGTGCCATGAATCTTTGCCACTTGCTCTGTAATGTGAGTATTTTTTTTAGATTTGAACAACAACTTTCTTACATTTATTTACTGAATTTGAAAACTGATAGATGACAATTTTATACAGAGAAACTGACATGGTTGGAAGTGCACCCAATCACAGCCCTCCTTTTATTTGTATCATTATATTCTGCAAATCTGTAGAAGAGCACAAGCGATTTTAAATAAATTTCAACACTGACGTTTGTAATGACATAAATTACAGCATAGCTGTAAAAGTAGCAGAGATCCCAGTCTGGAACTTCATGCCAGTTAAGTATATTACGTTCAGACTTATAGAAAGTATGACAAAGAATATAGATAGGACATATTTTCAACAGTAAAGTTGAACTCAAGTTAGAATTTTTCTAAATGAATTCAATTAGTTTAAGAACACTTTTTTAAAAAGTCTAAATAATGCAAACATTAAAGAGCAAGTAGACAGCGTCGTATGAGAGCAATGTTAGTTGTGTAGCACATGCAGACAATCGAAAATAATCCAAAAATAATCCATTCAAAATGTATTACCCAAATTCGCAATTGGTCCACAGCATATATACCTTCACGTATATATTATAGGCATATGCTCTAAATGTTTTTATTTGATATAAAAAGCTAAAATCTAATTTAAATCCACCGTGGAGTCATGGAAACCAGTAGGCTAACACATTTTCTATGGCTTTAATGGTCGATTAAAAACGCGTGCCAAAATGTGATTTTATTAAGTCAATGATGGCATTTATTTAGGCTAGAAGTTCTTAACGCTCTTCCGGGACCACCGGCCGTTACATGAATAAGACCTATTACATAGCTTGCACACCAGATTCAACATGTTAAATGGTAATTAAGCCCTTAACGAGGTGAATAGTTGAGGAGGTTCAGAGTTAAAACAAAATGATCACATGTGTGGGGATCTCGGAGGAGAGGACAAACCATTGCAGCATCTGATAAGATTCGTAGGAATGTATAATTATGACAACGTCCACATTTCACATTCAACATGTGGAAATAGTCAAAGAATATCATGGACTTACTTCTTCCGTGATCTTTCATGGAATTAATTATTTCTTTATAATTATACGTTGGTGAATCTTGATATGGCAATGTATAAACTGTGATGTTTTCCTCCTTCAAAACTACGTAAATTCCTTCAGAGAGGAAGTAGTGTGGTCGGTCATCTTTTTTCAAATCGTGGAAAATCAGAATGGCACGAGTGGTCCAATTAAAATGCGTGTGAATGATGTTAGCAAAGTCTCCTAGTTTCGTGGTGGAGGGTCCGGTGCGCACAATCGTTTTGTACTCATCGCCGTTATCAAACCCATATGCTGGTCCCCCCGCTGTAATCAATGGGAGTTTCCAGTGGGATGCGAATCTTCCAACTGAGGCAACTGAATACACACACCCAGGTCCAAAGAAAGCATCAGGGTTATTATAAAGTTTGGTATCTACAGCAATAATCTGTGCCTTATTTTCAGCGCAAACACCGGTTGAATCCTCCGTACTGAAATTCAAAAGTTGAATAGAGTGTCTTTGGAGAAGTCCGTGCTTCTTCTGGAGATTCTCATTCGCCATAACAATTGCAGGGAAAACCCGAGGCAAAGCCCAGGGATACATGTGGTAATTGTCGGGAAGCATTACCGCAACGGTGATATTATTTCCCGTATTCGTTCGGCACCTGGTTATGAGAGAATATATGAATACTACAAAGAAACAGTATCCAAGCTCCGTTTTAGATCCCATTGCTTCAATTTGAAGTTTAAAAGAAATCGAAGAAGACGGACCGAGTTCACCTGGACTGGTAAGACGACTTACTGCACTGAAACCAAACCATAGGGGTTTCTGCTGATATTCTAGTAAAGTCAATATAATATTTGTTTAAGTAATCCATTTGTGTCATCCATTCTCTATAACATTGCTTTATGTTATCCAGCAGCGTGATTCCGTTGCCTTGTTCACTGATATTCCTAGACTCCCTGAGTGTGATAACATCCATCCAAATGACTCAAACTTAAAACACAGCAACCTCAGTAGCAGACCTGCCCCCAGACGTCATATAACTGCAGGTCCGTCCGTCCTTCAAAGATGGAAAAATGGCGCCCCCTGCCTGCTGGTCCTAAGACCCACAAGGCGTGCAAAAGGGTTTTCCATTTTCCGCTGTACCACTAACAAAATTTAGTGTTCATTAAATGTTTTTGGTCATAACGGGGATTGAAAAAGCTTTCCTGTCAATGCAGACAGCATTCTCTACAAACGGAGTGGAAGAAAACTACCGTTATCAATATTCTGAATTAAGAAATTTCACCTGTTGTGCGGAAATCCTTTAGCCCTACGAGGTCCGCTATCTGTTGGTTTTCTGTTCCGCCTCATTAATTGCACCCATCTGGTTTCCCAAGCCTAAATAAGACCCTGGCTAGATGGAAAAAAACATGGAGTTGTACTAGCCTCGAGGTTCAGAGTTTGACAGTTCTAAGCAATGTGAATTTTTAAAAGTTATTTTTAGGATTTGAGCTTGAGAAATAAAATAAGTAATAAGAACATAAATAGAATAGTACCCACCCATAGGCCGCTGTCAGCTAAAAAGGTTCTAAGACAAACACAATTATATTACATATTTATATTTTTATTAACTTAATCAACATCTTATCCATTGTAATATACATTCCTACCACGTCTTTATGCAATGTGTAAAAACATGAATGTGTTTGAAAAAAATAAAAGAC
Organism: Esox niger; assembly: GCA_016801105.1. Taxonomy (NCBI): domain Eukaryota; kingdom Metazoa; phylum Chordata; class Actinopteri; order Esociformes; family Esocidae; genus Esox; species Esox niger. The sequence goes on from JACXGJ010000172.1 coordinate 133,155, forward strand.
AGCAGAACAATGGGTATTGAAACACAATGGCAGTCGGATGTAAAGTCCTTCAAAACTCATGACAAATAAAAACAACCTGGTTGGTCAAAAACAATGTCAAAATGAGAGGTTCAAGCTCTTCATAGCCATTGGGTACTGAAAAACATAGTAATTCAGCACGATGCTTTGTATTTTCAGTGGCCTTTCAAACCTATGCCTGGAGAGACAGTAGCGGTCTCTGACTGCAGTTCTGCATCACGTGAACTTCAGGACACTAATCCGATTCCTGCTCTCTTCTCCTCATCCTCAGTTGGTGGATTTGGGCAGCCTGTAGACACCTGCTGACACAATGAGCTGGTGGTCTCGCACTTTCCTCTGCAGGAAGGCCTGCAGCTCGTTCACATCCATCTCTGTGACAACAGGCCCTGTGGCAACAAACATCCGGAGCATGGAGTGGATGCGCTCCAGAGTCATGGTTTCCAGGTTGGTCAGCATGGCTTGAATGTAGGCCCAGAATAACTGCACAAACACAGGCAGAGAAACACTTTGTTACGAGGCTCCCGACTCACCTATTGTTACATTGATTTTGCCATACTTCCTTAGGGTTCAATAGAAAAAAATGAAGGTATTTAGTGAGAAACAGAAGGGTTAAATTAAGACATCACTACAAATTGAACGCCTCTGTTCTTCACTCAAAACTTTCCTTCTCAACGTTTTTGGAAAGGGAAAAAAAAAAAGATGCAGTGGTCTCTTAATTTTTTTACAGAGCTCTGTGTGTCTGTGTGTGTGTGTCTGTGTGTGTCTGTGTGTGTGTGTGTGTGTGTGTGTGTGTGTGTGTATGCATCTGTGTATATATATGATATGATAATACATAGCTAGTAAAAGGTAAATAATCCTTCAACATTTCACATGTGTGTTTGTAAAGTAAACCTTTCATATCAAGATTGCTTTCAAAGTAGGATAGTACACATTTAGGTAGCTAAATATATGCGGTATTTTTCCAGTGCCAGATAGCATTGGTTTACATATGTTTGTTATTTCATCCAAAATATTAAGGGAGTTCATTAGGGATATTTCTATGGTTTATCTGTCAAAAATAGAACAGAAATATATCTTTGTTGAAATTTGACAAGTCTATCATTGACCAGAGGAAGTGGAAACTGCCCGATCAACAGGCTAGTTAAAGTAGACCAATTCACTACCAACAACGCACTCTGCATCCCCCCACAAGTGCATCCAAACCATATACGACAGCCCAGCTAGCGCTCGCGTTGTTACGTGGTGCCATGAACGAACGGTTAAACGGTTGAGGAGTAAATTATATAATCGCAGACTCTTTGACTGAGTAGTTGCATTTAAAACTTCAAATTTCCTGTTCTAACGGAAACACATCATCCTCTCCTCCGTACACGCGGCAGTTGACACGGTAGGTAGGCGGACTGACAGCGGATTGTGTCCTTTCATGCAAAACTGGAACATGTACTTTCATATGCTCACTGTTTGAAGAAACCACCAAGTGGACCAAATATGCATGCGGTAATACTGGCACCCTACTGACCAATTAAAAAGTGGGTTTACTCAGAAACAATTGTGACTGTTTTACTTGTTCTCGGTGCGTGTGGGGGTTTGTGCGCACGGTGTTGGTGTGCACGTGTGTTGCAACACACCGCACCTGTAATTTCTCCTCCCTTTGCTCAGACTGAGTTGTGGTGTTTGAGTCTCCCTCCTCGTCGCTGTCGATCAGCATCACTCCTCTCTCAGGTCTTTCCCGGGACGAGCCAGTCTCCAGGACCGAGTAACGTCCCCCCGCCTCCTCCTTTAGAACCCCCTGCTGCTGCCAAAGTGTCAGCTTCCTCCTCAACATCTCCTGGGGCACACCCAGGGCCACACTCAGGTCCTCTAGAGTCCATAAGCCTTCAGTTAGGCAAGGGAGGATGCCAGGAACCAGGTTAGTGAAGGCGATACGTCTTAGTAACTCATAATACTTGTATGCATTGTTATGTATTATATAAAGCTGCCTGTGATGGCCAGAATACCAACTTTTGTCCTGGAAGTGCAGGATGATGGCAGCATGGATGGGGGACACCGTTAGGTTGGTTAGAGTCCTGTCCTCGAGCTCAATGTCCAGGGTCACTGAGCCAAGATGAGACTTCCAGCTCAAGGTCCTCATGGCCTGGGGAGAGAGAGCCACAACACCCCATCACAAATAACACATCCACTGTGGATGAACTTAAAAATCCCAATGCAGCCATTGTAGATCAATGACAAAATAATTTCTCATAAAAAAATTAAGTACTCTAATGTTTTATATTATATAGTTGTAAAAATGATTTGCATCCTTGTAAAAATGTTTGCAAACATATAATTAATTTTGCAGTTGTAAAAAACGAATTTGATATTTGGAATAATGCAACTCAAATTACTCTTGCCAATGGAAAATACACATGCACAGGTTTTGTCACCAGAATTTTCCTGTGACAAAACGATTTGTGCTTGTAAATCACAATCTGCAGTGGTACGTTGGACAGCGTTTGCAAGCAGAGATACCCATGAGGACTCTGACACGGCATAGCATTGTCTGCCCAATGAACTGAGTGCACGGTGAGCGCATCACATTTCCATATTATAACCAATCTCAGTAGATTCTGGAACATGCTGCGCCAGTGTAATTAATTTGCTGCATGATTCCAATTATCAAGTTAGATACAAGTATGCAAAACAATCTTTCAACTACAAAATGTATGACACTTTTTAAAATATTTTACAAATATGCAAATTTCATATCTATACTTCAAACACTATGGCCAGTTTGCCCGGTTGAGCGAACAGCGTGATAAGAAGCATTCGTGTTTTGGTGAGATGTGCTTCGACAGACAGACATTTTAATACAGAACTCTCCTGAGCCTGCCGGGGTTTGCTGCCACAAATTGGATTTGATGAAACTGTGATGGAAGCAAGATTTGCACTGAGGGTACAGCACTCCCTTCAGGTACCTTGAGTTTCTCATAGCGGTGTGTGTAGGCCTCCATGGCCTGAGAGGCCAGAGGCGGCAGCTCCATCTTCTCCTCCTTCAGTGTGGGCCAAAACTCTGAGGACAGGATCATGGCTGACAGGGCCAGGGGAGGCTGCTCCTCCTTGGCAAGCCTGGACTCCTCCTCGCGGATGTTGGTGTTGATCCTCCGTGAGTCGGCCACATCCTGGGGGAGGGGAGGAGAGGCTGTGTTCTAAAGTGTTAAAATGGTCTCCTGAATTAAGTAATATAATACTGAGTATACTTTACCTTCAGCATCACCTCACAGTAGTGCATATGGGACTCTCCGAATCTTAACTTCAACAACTCCACGTTACGGATCTCCCTGAAAGTACAGGAGAAAAGTTCTCTTTAAAGACCCAGTACATTCATTAACATAATTTCTTTGTTTTCTTGATATTTCTTCCCTATGGAGTTTGAAATAATACTCTGATGATATTGCTTTGTTTGTATACAGTTTGAACACATTCACAGAATTTCAATTTATTCACGTTGAATGGAACATTTGGAATCGGATCAATGAAGTTGATCCGTTCGCAACAGATCATGAATAACTAGAAAGGTGAGCACATGTATTATCCTATCAGCCAATCCCCCGGTTAGTGAACATGTTCAGAGCATTTCAAGGCACAAAAAAGGCCAAAGACATATTGGACTTGTTTCTTGCCCCAATTTGAGTGCTAATAGCCAAGTGTGATTTGGCTCAGGATGTGGGGAAGGAGTGAGGAATGTCTTCAGTGGTTACTATCAGCCAGAATAAATGACTGGTTCATACCTGGCTGTGTTGTAGTTGAACTGGTGGAGGAGTCTGTCTGCCAGGACTGTTCTGTACTCGTCAATGAAAATCTCTTTACTGCCATATATGCTGACCAGAAGACTGATGATGTCAGACGAACGGCGCTTTGAACCCGTCTTGTCTAAAACAAAACAGGTTTAGTTAAAGAGACTTCATAGATAAAGTAACTGTTGTTTTCAAGCAATTATTGTTCCATGCAGCTGCAACAGGAAGAAGCAACAGAGACACTGACACAATCCATCTATTCTATTGTGATGATCAGACATTGCCCTTTTGACAGGTACTCATACACCAAATCTCCAGAGTTAGAGATCGCAGTGTATGTTAGACAGGACCACCAGGGGTTCGGACCTGTGACAGCATCCGTAGGGTCTGGGGTCCATTCCTCTGGATCGCTGCCCTCATCCTCGCTATCCTGTGTCTCCAGGGTCACGGGGTCGGCACGGGACAGCTCATTGGCCAGATCGCTGCACCCCTCAGCGTCGCCAGTCAGGCTGGCCACTATTTGTCGCACGGTGTCCTCACGCGTCCTGTCAAGTCACCACAGACTTCCCATCACGGCAACTCAACGGCCACTTTCCATGGCGATTAGATCATTCACGGAGAACAACAACGTCACCATTTCCACCCACCTGAGGTACTTGCGGATTGGTTGGCAGGCAACTTGAAGGATGACCATGGATGGGTCCAGTTCCCGCAGCGCCTTTATAGCCGAGATGTACACAGTGATGATGTCAGATGTATGGACTCCTTGGGGGAGAGAAGGGTGTTGATGAAAAGGGATTAACAAACCTCCGGCATGGCTGGCCACGGATTCCTTCCTTCATCTCACTCTGATTCAATACCCTGTGGTGGTCGGGTGTCTGCCAGCCAATTGTGGCCAATAGCCTGAGGAGCAGTCTCCTCCAAGCGCATTGGTTCTGGTGGACTTTCCAGTTGATAAAGCAGTGTGATGAATTGTTGGAATGGGGCAAGGCCATAGTCTCACATTGGTCTCACAATCGTTAAAATGGTAACCCACTTTGGTAATTGAACAATGAACCAGGAGGGATTATTCAGAGATAGTTACTCAACGCAATCTTGGTTTCTACTTGTGATAGAGAAACAGGATTTAGTATGAGTCAAAATTCTATTAATATTCAGTATAAAGAAATGGCCTTTATGCATTTTAGGTAAAAAAAATACAAAAAAACACAACTTGGTATTAATCTGTAGGTCAAATGTGCTTGCAACATAATTCATCACAATGTCCATTTACAGGCAAAAGATCAGGCAAAGTCTTCACATCAAATGGGAAGTGACATTACATCACATCAAATGTAAGTCTTCACAATAAACAAAGAAACCATGATTGTTCCTAACCCATCGTGTGCTTACTGACCTGGGTGAAGCAGACGGATCTCAAAAGCTGTCTTAAGGGAGGTGAGGAGCTGCTGCCTCTGATTGGTTCTCTCTAAGCAGAACTTGAGGTCCTCAATGGCAGGCTTTGACTCTGGGAAATCTGACCGGGTTACAACCAACCATAGCATGTGAGGTGAAATAATGTTAAAGTGATTCCATTCTCTTCACAACAAATCTCTTCCCTGTGAGGCAATCAAAAATGTACGCCTCGTCTTCTCATTCCTTGTATCATTCATTTGCTCCTGATTTTGATCTTCCGTCTTCTGTTTCCTAACCACTCACCTCTGATGATGCTGAAGAGCTCCTCAATCCTCATGTTGACGTAGATCCTACAGAAGAACTGATGCATGTGACACCTCCAGCGCTGCAGCACAGCATTGCCCGGCTGGCCCATCACTCCGCCCCCACTGCTGGTGCCATTGGGCACCATGCCCATTCCACCGACCTCACTGGCAAAAACCCTGCTCAGCCAGCCCAACACCAGCTCCAGCCACTGGATAAAGAGAGAGAACACATTGAGAGGATATTTTTAGGTCAAAGAACTGAGTTAACCAGACAATTATATTTCAAAGGAAAAAAATATTCAGCAAATTGGAAATAGGGATATTATGAGGTCAGGAACCTGATATTTGGAGTTAGACACGTGAGAAAAGCAGAAGTTGTTGATAAGTCATGTGACTTTACTATGTGAGGTGGTCTTCCCACAGACAGGCCCTTAAATCTACCTCTTGGAAGTCGAATAGGAAAGAGCTCTCGTACTCCCCCCTACAGTGCCGCTCCATCCGCTGCTCAATTAGCTTGTGCAAGATGGACGTCACCGCTTCTGAGCTGACCCGCTCCAACAGCTGCAACCGTGACCTGGGGGAGGGAAAATATTTTAGCACATGGGTGGAAAACCAACCACATGGAGGGCCTAATTTCTGCTGGTGGTAGTTTCCCCAGATCTGGGGAGTTCAGAAGTAATTATTAAACATAATTAATTAATTAATTAATTAGTCAGGTAAAATGGAGAAGAAACAACAACAGACACTCAGCCTTCCATGGAAGATTGACACCTGTGCAAAACCTACAAACCACCACAAACACACATTTCATAAACAGCAAGCAAAGTAAACAACATCCTCACAATAATGTGGAAAATATATCGGATACACTCACAGTATGTGGCTGAGCTCTTGCAACTGCTCCAGGGCCTCCTGACACCAGCACTGATGAGTGGGGACTGTGCAGCCCTGACAGATGCCTGCTTCAGGCCCCCCACCACCCTCTTCGGCCTCCCCTGCCTCCCCTTCCTGGCTCATGTGCACAGAGAAAGTTCTGCTGTAGAACTCCAATATTCTTTCCTGAAGCACAGCAGAGGGGGAGAACAGCAGGATGGCCCTGATGATGGAAAAAGCCCTCTCCCGGAGACCCCCGGTTCCGGGGCCACACAGACCTCCCCGACCCTCATCCTGCCAGGTACCCAATTTCTCCAACCCACCTGGGGGAAAGAGGGATTTTTTGAAGCACAGTGACATCATTCTGTTCAGTGAAACAGTCAGAATAAAAGAATGCAATCAACTGTAACTTGAATGTCCTAACCCACCTAGAAAGGGTTCCAGTCTGTCCAAAAGAGTACGGAAGGCCATGAGTAGGATTCTGGCCCTGTCTTTCTCTTCAAGCTCATTTTCTGGCTGCTTAAGGCCAGCCCAGAACTCAGGGGCCATAGCAGTGGTCAGACGCACCTGCAGAGTCTCCATTAGCCATCCCTCTAGAAACTGACCCAGGCCGTTAGAGCACAGCAGACTTAGCCCCTCGGAGAGAGATTCATCAGACATGGTGACGTCATGGGACATTGGAGACACCTACAGACAGAGGACATCGGTAAGGTGCTTATGAAAAGATACAGACTGCAATGTGTATGTACATTGGCGTTACAGTTAGCTAACATGTGATGAGCCATAACGTTAGCTTCATGCCCTGTCAACCCCAGTGTTTAAGTTGATCAAATTCTCACATACAATGTAGGCAGGACATTTTAACAACGCAAGTTAGACTACTCACCAAAGCTGCAGTTACAGTGTCCCAAGCAGAAGGCAGACCCTGTGGTACTGAGAAAAATATCTCAGCGGATTCCATCATCATACCGGTTGAACTAAATTACCATTTGATTGATTGTGCATTGACAAAGTTGTCGTTTGTGCCAAAGCTATCGTTTACACATATTAAAGTGTATGTAGTATATTTCAGAAAATACTTCAATATGTATCTAAAATTGTAGTTGCCATTTGAAGTAATCGCGCTCTTGCTGAAGCCGCTGGCGCATAGTAATGACGTACACACAGTTTAGGAAGTTATAAATGTGTGGCGGAAGTATGCAAGACAGTATTCTTTAGTTGTCGTGGAAACTATTAGCTTTCTATAGGGTTCTTGCCCGCGAAGACACAGCCAATCAACTAACGTTAGCTAGATAAGTTAGCGACCTAATGATAATCCTGCAGTTGTAATTCCAGTTTCTAGTTATTCCTAAAGTTTCATTTCTCTTTTGCCAGATCTAAATAACTTTACAGAGTGTTGGTTTAGACCAAAGACTAAGGCTGTTGCAATACACTCCTCTACAACGACTAATTTGCTTCAAAATTTGGCTAGGAGGAAGCATCATGACCCAACAGGGAGCTGCGCTACAAACCTACAATAATGAGCTTGTTAAGTGTAAGTGATAGTGACATGTCTTATCTTTTGGTTTATTTTTATGCCAACACAATGTATTTTGACACGTGTGATTTAAAAAAGGCTACAGTAAGACAAATGAATGCACCAGTAGTTAGACACTCCTGTAATTCTATAGCAAACTAATGTATAGAGGCTGTACAACTACTGTTGTGCTAATGGGCATTAGTGTCACCTGGCATCATATGCACGTTATTTAATTAGGCTTTATTGTCCGACGGGTTTAATTACAATTTATTTACTGTACAGTGTTGAACTCATGTTCCATATTCAGTTTTGGACAGCAGTTAAAAAGCTAGCTTCTGTACGGTAGTTTGCTACGTATGCACGTGTGACCGTGAATCTGATTAACCTAGAAAGATTATGGTGGTTCTATTACTTTAGGAATTCTGTCTCATCTACTATACCGCAATAGGCTGTCTCTTTTTGATACTGTGTAGATTTTCTTCCAGTAGGAACAGGTTAATTCCCAGTACTGCATCAGAGTCAGAATCAGCTTTATTCGCCAGGAATGTGTACACATACCAGGAATTTGACTCTGGATTATACTGGCTCACGATGTGCGTACTCATAAAAACTTAGTCACCGACTGCAATATACAGTACACATAAATGCACATAATAAACCAAACAACAACATAGTAAGACTGATGAGACAATAGTGCAATGAGCAGGGTATAAAGGGTGCTGGAAATTAATATTTTTGTGCAGGTATTATTTACATATAGGTATACATGCTTACGGCGTTTTTGTTTCCCATTTCATTCGCCACACTTTACTATCTGGTATAAATTTGTTGAAAGGACAGGAAGGGAAATTACATAAAGCACAATCAAAGCCATCCTTCCATTTCATTTCTAAATAGTATAACCTGGGTCCTCTGGACATTTGTTTGACTTGTCACTAGCTTAATATTTAGTTTGAAGTAAATGTTCTTTTAAATATATGCTTTAAATAATTTATTACTTGCATATATTGTGTTAATAAGTGTATTTTTACTGGGAGACCATTATATGAATTAAAGGCATTAAAGGGTCCAGAAGTATTTTTACATTTGATCTGTACTCCAGCACTTTGGATCTGAAATTATAAAATGACTTTCAGAATAGGAATAAGAATGTGCAGTGGTTCCCCACCAGAAGTACTAGGACCCCCCGGGGGTACTTGGCCTCTCCACATGGGGTACTTATATAAACATACTCCATAACACCATAGGTTTGCTAGCGGAATTAACATGGGGGGGTTCTTGAGGGTTGCTCCAAGCAGAGCCAAATTCTGTCAGTGGTACGATAACTGAACAAGGATGTGAACCACTGTATGGGACAAAAGTATTGGAACAAATTCACATATTTAGTCAAAAATCTAGTATTTGGTCTGATATACCTAGCACGCAAGGCCTCCCAGTGTTTGACTGCATAGTTGTTGGATGCCCTGACAGTTTTTCTTTTTTTCAGAATATTTTGTTTAAACATAGTCTTAAATCTTTTTGTTATTTAGCGATTAGGCAATTTAAATAATATACAGTGTACATTCTTTACATTGTATCTTGAAGTCACTTATTTTGAATATGGAAAAAACACAGAAAGAATTGTGAATAGTGACGAGAACCCTGATCGTAACGTCTGAAAGTTAAATTGACTGGCTGTTAACATATAGTTTATGCTAGGCTAATAAAGTTTCTTAGATTGAGTTTTGGTGCAAAAGAAGACTCTCTTAAACTGTGAAGATGCGAGGCGATTGCTTGGTTTAATTTTGACGAGTCCTTGGGCAGAGGGATTTAATGAACGTAGGATTGACTCCCTGTCACACACTAACCTCCTTTATCCATCACATTCTGGAATGGGATGATTCAGCAGGAAAAGGCAGTTCAGTGTGGGAGGCCTCAGCTGACACCTGCTCTTTTCCTTTTAACCCTGCTGTCAGTGGTCCCAATTAATGGAAACATTTATTACTGTTGTTGCAAATTGAACAGGCGGTTTAACAATTATGTTTAATAGTTCTGGCTGATTGTTTTCTATTTAGAATACAGTACCTGAATTCGGTACCATTCTCGTTAAGTTGGGTCTATCAATGCCTGCCCAGACTAGCCAATATCTTTAACTGTGATTCGAGTCAAAATCTTTTTATTATGAATAACATTTTTGTATTTTTATTCTGGCATACTTCCAATTGGATTCAAGGTGGGCATTTTAGAGTAATTACTTTCTTCGTGCCTCTCTACCTTACAGGACAATTTTGTGATGTATTGTTATCCTAGGCAAACTGACCAGTCTTGGCTATGAAGGCCTGTGGTGGAACTGGGTTTTGACCCGTTTGTGATTGATTCCAAATAGTCAATGAATTGATGTAACAAATGAATTTAATGTATAGAGTAGTATAATTACAGTACACGTATCAAAGATAAAAGTTCTCTGGAGTTGTTTGGTATTTACAGGAGCAGAGAAGCATGCAGAGTTCAGATGCAAGAAGACCTTTCCCAAATTGCACTCTAGTTTATATCCTAAAACTAAAAAAGTGGGAGTTGGTTTTTTGAGCTATGGGGAAATCCGAATTAGTCCTGTAGAATAGACCCCTTACCCATTAGGGACACATTCAGATGTTCTGGGCCCATCTCATAAGACAGAGTAGTGTTATCTAAAGGGTCAGTAAGCTAGGCAGTTAAAAGAAACTCTTGTCCCTTCATTCAACCCCTACAGAAACAAACCTTCCCATGATAGCCTACTAGAACAGAACTTAAGTACATATGTATAAATGTCTAAACTAAATAAGAAACTCATTAAATTGGTAACCACATTATGGACTTTTACATGTGTGTTTCGGTTCCTTCACCTGTAGCTATCAATGTTTCCATTGGCCTCTTTATATCTTCTCCGATTAGACTCCTACTTGCTTGGCACCCAGTTTGGAGGGACGGCCTGATCTTAATAGGCCTTTGATTTATTTATTTTTATACCAATCTCCTGATCTATATCTGTCCACAACTTTTCCCTTAGTTATTTAAAAGCTTTGTAATTCATAATCCAACTGATTGGTGTAGGCCAAGCTTTTACATTCATGTTTCTGTTTTATATTTTTTATTTGAAACTTTTTACAACTACAAGGTTTATTTCTTCCCAGGTATTGAGGACCTGTGTTTTAAAAGGGATGAGCTAAACCGTCAGATCCAGCAGGAGGAGGAGGAAAAGAGTCGTCTGCAGCATGATATTCGGGTCCTAACCGAGAAGCTAAGCCGTGTCAACGAGAGCCTGGCCCGGCGACTCGCTGCCCGTGCTGACTTTGACCGCACCATCGCAGAGACAGAAGCTGCTTATATGAAGGTGAGACCAAATAGGAGACCATTGCACCTGTTTCTTTCCTTTTCATAAAAGTTGAGGAGAGTTTTGAGTGAGGAACAGAAGCGATCAATTTGCAGTGGTCTCTTAATTTTAACCCTTCTGTTCTTCACTCAAAAAAGGAAAGAAGCTGAGGTGGTCTCAATTTTGTATCTGTTCTATTAAAATTGTTCAACTTAAAAGGGTCACTGTGTAGCTTCCTCCCTTAAATCCCTCTTCTTTTCTGAACGAGACTTGAATCATATTAGTCCAGGGTGGTTTAGAGTGGGAGGTAGTACTGCTAGTGACTAAAGCCAGTATGAGGAGACTACAAGTCAATGCAAACTGATAGATCAACAAGAAAGTTTATATGGGGAATACCTCAGGCACACCGAACCATTCTGTATAAACAAATATTTGAATCTTAACTTAAAAATTGTCTTGCTAATGTCATCTGGTCATTTATGCTTGTAGTTATTCCAGTAGTAGTACAGTACAAATCTTACATTTACTGTACTATATGTTTAGGGGGTTAAATTCTATATGGGTCATACAAAACCTCATGTTAATTTGACTACAAAAAGAATACATAAAGAGATACAATATTCTCTGACAAAATCATCATCTTCATCCGCTTATCTAGGATTTGGTCATAGGGGATGCTGCTCCAACAGGGGACCCTAAATTTCCCTTTCCCAAGCCAAATTAGCCAGCTCTGACTGGGTGATCCTGAGGCGTTCCAAGGCCTGTGTTCAGATATATTCTCTCCACCTAGTACTGGATCTACCCAGAGGTCTCCTACGAGCCTGGAACACGTCCCTAGAAAGATGTCCTTTCAATGCAAAGGAGCAGCAGCTCTACTCCTCACAGAGTTCCTCACGGATGACTGAGCTGCTCACCCTAAGGGAGACGCCAGCCAGCCTTCTGAAAAAACCCATTTTGGCCGCTTGTACCCACAATCTAGTTCTTTCTGTCATGACCCAGCCATCTGACCATAGGTGAGGGTAGAAACCAAAATGTACCAGTAGATCAGCGCTTTGCCTTCTGGCTCAGCTCTCTTTTGGTCAGTGTGGTAGAGCGAATGCACTACCGCTCCTCTCCAGCCGATCTCCCGCTCCATTGTCCCCTCACTCGGGAACAAGACCCTGTGATACTTGAACTCCTTCACTTGGGGTAGCGCCTCATTCCCTACCCAGAGGAAGCACTCCATCGGTTTCCTGCTGAGAACCATGGCCTCAGATTTAGAGGTGCTAATCCTCATCCCAACCGCTTTGCACGTAACTGTGAACCGGTCCAGTGAGTGCTGGAGGTCACAGATCGATGATGCCATCAGGACCACATCATCTGCAAAAAATATCGATTAAATCCTCACCAAACTGCAACCCCTTCCCACCCCGACTACGCCTCGATATCCTGTCCATGAAAATCACAAACAGGATTGGTGACAAAGTGCAGCCCTGGCGGAGGCCAACCCCCATCTGAAACGTGTCCGACTTACTTCAGAGAACCCAAACTCTGGCTTTGGGCATACAGGGATTGGATAGCCCTGAGAAGGGACCTCTCACCCCCTACTCCCCAGCATCTGCCTCAGTATCTCCCGGGGGACCCTGACATTTTGTCTCTGACAGCTTCTGTCCCACCTGTTGTCTGTTTATACAATTCCCTTGGTGTTGCTAAGACCCTAATTTTGGAGGAAATAAAGGCCTGTGTGTTTTAATTTAAAAACAACAGAGTGTTCAAGGTCACTCTTTCAAGTTGCCCAGCACATTGCCATGATCTTGTTCCCATAGGCCTGTCTGGTATTTCATAGTATTAATGAGTCTTGTGTTGTTTTTTGTATTACTCCTTCAGATTCTGGAGAGCTCTCAGACATTACTCAGTGTTCTAAAGAAGGAAGCAGGAAACCTGGGCAAAGCCACAGAACCCAGAGGGAAAGACCACTGATGTCTAAACTACCTTCCCTTAACATATTATCTAGAACTGTGGACTGTTTGTTATATATTTGTGTATATATTATGTTGTCTTATTCTGCTCATTACTAGCATACACATTTTATATGAATTTAATTATTTTAATAAAAGTTGTGTGAAGATTAACTTTTCATTTCCCTCAAACAATTGCAGTATAGAGACATGCACATGTAATTCCATTTGTTGTTTGTATGCTGTCTTTCAACATTTTCACACACACGCACACATTTGATATGTAAATCCATAATAAGTAACTCAGTGCTGGTTTAGGTGAATACCTTCAATTTGCTGGTAAATCCCCTCCACAAACAGCTTTTTGTCTGCTTTGATGAAGTTCAGTTAAGTCAGGTTTAACAATCTAGTTGAGATCTGCATGCGGGATGGAGAGAATTCAGAGACTTAACAGAGACATTTCATGCTGTCCTAAATGTCATCTATTTATTGAGCTTTTGTTTGTACAGGTCTGACATCTTTTTTTCTTCAAATTATTGATGAGTACAAATTGTACAGTAAACATCTTTTTGATGTTGGATCTTAATAGACAAATGGAAAGAAAATAACAAGACGGAACTTCTAGCTACAGTATGGTAGACAAGACTGATAAGAAAATACAATGTTTCCAAGCTTAAAAGTTCTTCAAGTGAATCAGTCTATCCTGATTATGACCATTCAGTATGATGGAACAGTGGACCACCCTATATAAAGTCCTGGCTGTTCATACCCCACTTCAATGAAAGCCACAATTGAAAATACACAATTCCAAGGAAAAGCTGTCTGCCCCTTTAGGGACTTGGTCCTTAAAGACAGCTGTTAGCAGATGAATAGCAGGTGGGCTCTGTCTGTGGTGTGGAACCAATCCACAGCAGACACTAACCAGTGCTCATTCTCTGGGGGGAAAAAGCATTACACGGTTGTGGCAAAATGTTACAATAATGTTTTAATTGGGCAGTATTTGCTTCATTTTTTTCCCCATCCCTTGTTTTTCACCTACCTAATAAGATGGATGAGCACCCCTCTTTTCTCTATCTTGCCTGTATTTCTGAAGTGCAAAACAGCTAATACAATGACAGTGCAAATTTAGGTAAAAATCTTACATAAAACAATCCAAGTCTCTCAAATCATGACAGTTACAGTATACAGAACCATTTTATGCCTCCCAATTGCCAGTCCTATCCTTCCTGTGTAAGCAATAAAAGATGCAAGTAATAAATTATTCTTATGAAAACATGGAGTATAGAAACTGTACATCAATACTGGCCAAAATACATTATAGAATGATGATGGGATTGGTGGCCACCCCAGCAAGTCAATTGGCATTATGAGTAAAAATATTAGAAAAACAAAGTATCCTTGTTGAAAAAAAGATTTGTTTTCTTACACCACTGGCCTCAGATTCACACAACCACTCATACATAATAGAATCACATGTTTTCATGACTATAATGGGCTACCTCACTCTATGGAATGTCTAAGTTTGACTGGTCTGGCTGTAAAGGTCAGGTCCGTCTGATCCATGTTAAAGGAAACAAACAGGTATAGCCTAGAGGACCGCCTCCCTGTCTGTGCCAGATATCTGATCCGTACAATAGACACATGGACAAGCTTGACAGGAAGAAACTTGAACTTTAAGGGAAGAAAGCTCAACCTTTCAGGAACACACATGCTGGTGAATGGTTTCACTCAAAGTTTGTGGTTGATGTTATCTGCACCACTTGTATGTGTTCAAATATGGACATGAAAAATGGGTAATTGTTCTAATAGTATTTTAGCCAAAGGTCTACGTCCAGGCTACATCAAGGCATGGATACTCTATAATATGCCCTTGATATTAAAGATGCATTTGAGACTAACTTGACATTTTGGGCTACATTTGTAAAATATTGTTTATATGTGCATAATGTTTAAGTAGAATCACTATAATACATCAGTTACCCATGCCATTCCAAGTTTGAAAGGGGTTTTGATGACATTAGCACATATCGGCACATACATACTATACAGTTTTCAGGGACCGGTCAAAGCCGTTTTTACAACCAGCTGCCAAAAGTCACAGAATGCATCTTTAAGCTTCTAGTAGAACATCATTAAATGTTCATGAGCTGCCAAAGCTATCTTATTAGCAGTACATCACAGATCTGAGATTATGACAACACTAAGCTGAGCAGGTCTACAGAGCATACGAATTGTTGACGTTTCCATGCTCTTAGACTCTTCAGGCAAAGTCTCCGATACAGCACTGTCGTCTGAAAACACAAAAACTAAAGGCATACAGAAGAAGCATACAGTAAAGGACAACCAAGTCAGTAGAAATCAGAACATGCAAGTACAAAAACAACACACAGAACTAGGATTGTGGCACCCTTTCACTATTTACATTTTCTGGTCATTTGTTAAAGTCTGCCATTCCCTGTGTGGAGTCCTCGGCCTACAGTTTAGGACTCCAGGACACAATAAAACTGAGCCTCTTCGCCATTACAGGGACGGGCACTAATGGCATCCTTGTTTTTAAGGAATTTGGTCACTTATTATTAGAAGGTGATCCACCACTACGTACATCACCTTTACAAGGACACGTGGACCATAGAACACCGACAGCATAAATACACATGATGTGTAACATGACATCGTTGATGGAGACACAGAGACATGAAGGCAGACAGAAGGGAGCCTTACTGGTTTCTGCCCAAGACTGTACGCCTGGAAAACCCAATTACAATGTCGTTTTCAAAGCTCGAATTTCTTTTAACAATCAAATTCAGTCTGTCAGATCGGGTGTTTATTTCACTGCTCAATGGCTGTCAGTGAGAGGAAATGGACGACGGTTTATGGGAAGACATCAACCTTACAAGTGATGACAGTCCAGCTGCTTAAGTTCTGTGGCAGGGGTTGGTTAGTAGTTGAAGTACAGATGTCAAACTGACGAAGTTTAAAAAAATAAAATAAAGGAATGTGTTTGAGTGTGACATGACGTCCCGTTCCGTTAAGTCACAACAGGTTCTGGTACGAGTCTGGTCCGGGCCGGGGGTTGTGTTATTGTTTTTCGTAGTACTGGAGCTGCAGTGCAGCAGTGGTTCATGCTGGGTCCAGGCTGGTCAGAAGTACAGAGCAGGTTCACTGCTGAAGTCTGAAAGGGAGGAGGTGTCTGCTGGGGTGAGCTGAGAAAGTCAGGAAATAAAGAGCAGGGTCAGTGGAGGGAAATAAATCAAGTGTCCCATCATTCTAATATAGCCCTACACAAGTTGTCACAAACTGAAAAGCTGACGCACCATAACTTCCTCTGACATCTGTGTGCGCTGGGAATTGGTGTCCCCCTGGTAAACAGGGTCATCGAGCTTATGTTCCTGCCAGGTGTTAAAATCCACAGTGTGCTTGGGAATATAGGTGGACAGATCTGAAAGCATAAGGGCACATTAGTTATTTTGACAGCATTATTTTTTTGCTAGAACATAAGCATGAGCTCCTGTTCATATTGCTTAAACATTTGTAATGAATTTAGCTTGGCTCCATTCTACACACAAACAACAGTTACTGATTGTTTTCGTCAGTTCAATTGTTCACCGCCAGCAGAGTTAACGCTAACAGCAACCAGCAGGTGTCTCCCATGTTACGTCATTACCAGTTGCCGGGGTCAACCCCAATCACTATTCAGCCAGTTCCGCATCGCTAATAGTTTAGACGGATCTTTATCGTCCACCACTTACCATTTGAATAGGTTTCATTTTGGTTTCAGTTTAACTGTTGGCCCATTTCACATTTCTCCAATTTCATCCCCTCTTCCTTTCATTCTGTTAGTTTCCTGTTTTCATTCCCCTCCCCCGTTCCGTCATTCTCTCACCGGTGCTGTTGCTGGTGTGGCTGGAAGACGTGGTGTAGCTTGGACGAGGGATGTGGATGCGTCCCACCATGCTCGGCTGATCGTGCTCCTCTCTTCCTCCCTTCTCTTCCTCCTCCTCTTCCTCATCTCCGCTGTCCCACACACTGCTCTCTGAGGGGTATTCGTATGTGCTCTGGAGGCTCAACTCGTTAAACGAGATCTTCAGCTGTAAAGAGGAGTTACAGGAGAAATCCATAATTGAATCCTAACCCTAAAACATAAGACTCAGTGGTAAAATGGTGGGGAATTTGTATTCTGTGATTTGCTTAATGGTTGAGTGCTATGAAGTTAATTTAATTTATCTAGGTCAGTTCAGCACTTTCAATTACAACATGTGCCAGGGGGAAAATGGCCTCCGGTTTAATTATTGTACAAAGTCTCAAGTTCGGTAGAAATGATAAGGCTAGCCTAATGCTTAGGTTTTCCCCCAGCAATAATTGCCACAATATGCATTTTTTTTGGTCAGGATTGCAGCACCAGCTAACTATGATAGTACTGCCAATGGCATAACAGATTATAATCTGCAATCACTTTATTGTACATGAATCCCCTAGACATAAAAACACTAACAAAGCATTAGATTTCCTCATTACAGTGGCTTATCACAATTTCCGGCTGGCCTTTGCATTACAGTATGTGAACCAAACTGAACTTAGTAGCTTGCACAAGCATATAATCTTTATTGGGGTTACCATAAAGGAACATGTCGTTTTCTAAAGGACCTGAGCTTGACCTGAGAGTTTTGTTTCCTTGTGGGTCTTTGTTGCTACATGTTTCATAACAGGACTGTCAACCTCATAACCATGTGTTCTGTTTTAATTACATTTTAAGGCTTAAGGTAAGCTTCACTTTAAAAGCTGTGACAGTTCAACATACCGCGCACACACACACACACACAGAACTGACTCCCAGGGTCGGCTGCTGTCAGCCTGGAGGCGCTGATGTACCACTCACCTCTTGGCTTTACTTCCCCCAGGAGGCCCTGCTCTAAATCTGCCCTAATATTCATCATATCCCCAAGGCCCATCCTCAGCCTCTACTCCAGCTCCAGTCTGGCCTATAGATGTTAGACATCCAGACAGGATCAAAGTCCCTGGGCTACCAGAGAAATCTAAACGCACAGGCATCTACGGCAGAGCATTGTGTCCATGCAATCACAAGAGATTTCAAATATTCTCTGCTAGATAAAATTCCTAGAATGGAAATCTCTCCTACATCAATGTTATAATGAAGTCTAATCAAAATTAGAAGGGGCTGGTAATTTTTCATCTATCCAATATCTCAATAGTTTCTCAAGGTTGACTTCAGCCTTGATGATAATGTATACTTTAATAAAACTAAAATGCTTTGAAGCTTACTGCCTTAGAGGTCATGGCTTATTTAGAAAAGGGCTTTCATTTTCACTTGTGGTGTATTTTCTTCTCATCATCATAATACACATGTCTTAAGTGAGGGGAAAGGCTGAAAGAAGACTCCATTAGTATAAGCACTACAAGTATAGTTCCAACCACAAACCCCTTTAACAGCTCTCTCAGTACAAATTATTCTGAAGCCCAAGGAAGTTGTTTTAAATGCTGTCGAAGTCACTTTGTGCTTGGCCTGGTCAAGGCTGATCCTAAGTGACAGCAGTGGCCTTTCAGTGACTTGAACTAAATGGGGAGTACAAATACTATATTGGGGCACAAAGGTCAATTCCTTTCACCGTCAAATTCCTTTTCTTTATTCCAAAAACATATCACTACGTGTGATTGGTACAGTAAGTGTTGAACTCTCTCACACATTCCTTGTCAACATAATCTTCAAGAATATTTCCCCCACGTGACCCATGTCCTGCGTTAGGAGCCTATCTGCATGCCAGAGGTTTGTGTCTATGAAACAGACAAGCATCTGGCTTGACTTCCTCTGTGTGTGTCGATCTGGGCTGAGACTTCAGCGTTGCCCCTCTCTCCCCCTGCCTGTCAACCCGTGGCTATGAAGGCCTGTATTATAAAAGGAGAAGTGATTGCTCTCCTCTCCAGGCAGTGAGACAGGCCAACAGAGGGCTGATTCAGGCCCCGGGCTGTTCTCATTCACAACCGCACACTGAACCAGGACAGATACCACAGAACCGGGTTGTCTGAGGACTCTGTCTAATTCCTGTAATTGACACAATGAAACAGAAATGACTGGCACATCCGAGTGCGTTTGCTGTCGGTTGTGCCTGATTTCTTCCTGTGGTGTGTGGTATACAGAATGACAATATAGTGGGAAAGTGAGAGAAGGATCAAACCCAAGCCAGGGAGTGTCATGTCTGTGTGAAAGTGCCCCTGCAAATAGGCGAGATGGGAATAAAGCCTGAATTGAAATAGTCCACTCAGCATGCTCTGTCCTAGTTCAGTTGAGGGCCAGACATGGTGTGCACTAAATGAGTGAGAGACTGAATGACACACACACACAGCCTTTCATTTATATCAATGTGGGGGGAATCCATGTTCCACAACTACTACCCTAACCTCGATATACAAACACTTATGCCTAAACTGAAACACTAAACCCTAACCCAAAACCTAAACGTAACCCAGACTAATAAAGTTGTAAGCTTTACACTAAATTAAAACACTAAAGCCTAACCCAAAACCTAAATGTAACCCAGATGCTTTACCCTAAACGGAAACACTAAAGCCTAACCCAAAACCTAAAATGTAACACAGACTCTAACACAGTTGTAAGCTTTACCCTAAACTGAAACCCTGTGTCGGAAATGTACTTTTTCTAATGGCCACACGTCTTTTAGACAAAAGGTCCTAATAAGGCCACATTTGAATGGTTTACTAGACCTTTGGTCCTAATTCATCTGTGAAATAAAACCACACGCTCCCAAACACAAACTGCAGTGTTTTGTGTTTATGTGTCTGTGTAGTTTCACAACCCACGGCTGTGTGTTGTAAAAGTAGGGGTGGGAGGGATGGAGGGAGAGTTTTGGTAATGCTGTCATTGAGGCGTGGGACACAAAGAGCCGATGCCTGATTAAAGCTAATCTCCTGCTAGCCAGTTAATAATAGAATGCTACTAGACTGGAGCAGCCACTGTCATGCACACCGTCAGAAGATTGGAGATACTCCGCCAACGCCAAACCTAAAATGTTCAATGCTAAAGTTACACAAGCGTCAAAGCGGTTGCAGCTCTACCGAAATAGCAGTGCAACACAGCAACAGGAAACACTGGCTTGTGAACTGACTCACTAGCAGGTCTTACACTACAGGTAAAGCCTCCTTACACAGGGTCATGCATGTGGGCACAATCTCACACAGTTCACATGGCCGTGTGGGGGGGCAAGGCGACATGTGAAATCTCTGTATACCCTGCATTTCATGTGAGTCACTCCTCCCCAGTGTGACCTTTGTAGGCGTGTGGCAGTGAGTGTGTGTGTGTGTGTGTGTACATTTGTTCAGCCAGGAGTAAGGTGTTACTCTTCATGCTATCAGAGAAGGATTACAGAGTTATGAAGCTGAACTGAGTGAGTCAGACAGAGATACCAGGCCAAGTGTTTGTTTGCAACATTGTGAGCCGTTTCTTAGATACAGTCCAACAAAGAATCTGAGTAATGTGTACCGGTGAGACCTGTCAAATGAAGAATAATGCTATGCTGTGCCCAGAAACCCAGCCCGAATGAAGAGTAATTAAATGCTACAATGTGTCTATAGATTAATTATCTATTATTTTTGACTGAATGGAAGAAGACACGAGTGTGGAACTCTTCTTTATTCTGGAATCCTAATGGCAGGATAGAATGGCTGCTGCTTGTGTTGCTGGGGCGACAGGCGCCATGGATATATGTGAGGGAGTGAGAGTAATGGGAGAGCGGAAGTGAAACAGGCTGTGCAGGGCTGAGAGAGAGAAAGGCAGACATGCTAACAGACACACAGATCCTGATCTATATGCTAATAAAGTGGAGAACTACAGCAGTGTGAGAGAGAATGAAGTCTGGTCATAAACTCAGGTAGGGACCCCAGAAACAAACAGAACAGAGCAGAATAAACAACCCACAGCAAACCATGTCACCAGCTCCCACCTACACAAAACGAATCAGTGAGAAATACTTCCTACATGTGGCTGTTGCAATGAGTCACAACGACAGGCTGGAGGAACATTTAAATACTATTTGTTTATATATAAATAGACAGTCAAACCTCCCATAGTGTTATGCTGTGGAGGCCTACACAACTTTCTACAACAGCACTCAGAGAGATAGCAAATGGTGATATTAAAAGGCACATTTCCATCACATGACCTTTCCACACACCTCTGAAACCACCCTGCATCACTCAATCAATCGCCCTTCCAGCTGTTCTCCCCTCCCAGTGTAGTGTCTGGACAGTCAGCATAGACGTGTGCCATCAACAGGCACTCTCCTGTTCAAATGGTCCCATTTCACTCCCCGATCAGAACCAAACAGCCTGACGACACTCACCGGTCCTCCACTTGTCACAAGCCAATGTGCTGCGAACAAGCTCTAACTAAGCTACAGGCTCAGTACTAACAGGATATTTCCATCTGGCAACAGGACCGAGGGAAACACACCAATGACTAATTAAGACCTACAGAAGCATGTGACAATGGGCACGTTACAGTCAGGATGAATGCTTCAAGACGCTGAGACAGTGGCTTATGATTCGTCTAAACTGCATTGAGTCTCAAAAATAGGACAAACACAAACATAGACTACGTGTACAGACAGACAAGGTGGGCGGGAGGGAACTTGGAAGTGAGGTAATCTAGGCAAAGGAAGGGTGTGGTTATAGAAAACGTGAGGATGAGGGACGGGGAATGACGGGGAGTGGTAAATAATTAAACACAATGGACTTTCACACCTGCAACACAATAAGTCTATGAGTGTCCTCTGATTGACTTTCCCGTGTGACAGACATGGTGCTTGGACCTTAGTTAAGTGTGGATATTTTTATCATCCCTTACGGATGACATTTTCACAACCAATAAAGTGACGCTTCTTCAAATAATGTTGTAAAATTCCGATTGTGACCTTCTTCATGGAATTATGTCTAGACAGTCTGTGCAGAAGATGAGTTTCAATTATTTTGTTGAATCATTTCATTTGGGACAATCTGACAGTTTAACATTCTGGTCCAACTAGCCCAGTAGCCCAAAAACTCATCATCAAAATCCTATCGCTGGATAACAGGCCTTAAACTCCAGCAGAAGTGAAACACACAGAGAACTGACAGAGAGCTGCTGCTGGATCAGCCCGAAATACAACTTGCAGCTATGAACACACACCCAGTGAAAAATATGAGTCCGTTCCACTCAGTTTCCAGTGATGACATGACAGAGAGAGAAAACGATGATTTCCTGACAAACGGGAAAACCCATGAGTGTGCTAAGAACGTGTAAGTGAGGGTCATAACAATAAAAAAAATAGTTAAGGCATTCTGTTATCTGCTGAAGGTTTTGGCAAAAGGTTTAGGTTTTTCATGATGAGAAGGAAGTACGTTTGAAAACAGATGAAGACCACGGACTCTGACCAGAACGTCACCAGTGAGTGATAGAAGACAGGAGTATACTTCCATGATTTCAACTGGGGGTATTATAAACCTATCACAGGGTCTTCTACAAAAGAATGGAGGTTACTTAAAGATTGAGTGCAGTATTTTATTCTTGAATTATCAGGACTAACTATTACAAATCTACTGCATTTGAGTGAACAGCCTAATAGTAACTAAACCTTTAAAACATCAGCTTGAATGAAGAAATCCTCGGTGGAGTCTGGACTCACTCTATGCAAACATATACAGGAAGTGCAGGAAACACACAAATAGCAGGATGGGTCCCTGGTCGTTCTGTCACAAACACATGGGCCATCTACTGTTTCCTGTAATAACTAGTCACAAACCTAAAAAAACAACCAACTACTCCACCCTGGTCCATCCCAGCAATTCCAGTGAGATCAATCTAAATTCTGAAATAAACTGACACGATTTAAAACTCAGCCACAACCCCATCCCAAGTTTCACTCGCCCTGTAACTGTTTTTAGAGAATCAGTCGCTATTTCTTCTGTCCTCTATGTTTTAATAATGTGTTATAAATATGTATTAAGCCTTTTGTGTTACTGTGTGGTGTGTTTATAAAAACACTGTTTGGCTGTTACCGCTCTGCAGTAATAAGTCATTCTGGAATTGGTCGTTATTGTAATAATAAAGTGTTCTAAATGACTTCCTGGTTAAATACAAAAATGTAATACAATGACTGAAGTACAAGGGACCACAACAGAGACACCAAATGATGTTCTGAAGGAAGCAAAACCCTACTGAATGGTAGTATATAAACCATGTCGTTACACATTTTGTGACATCTATTATTATTCAGAGGGAATGTAGGCCAACCATATAAAGCATTACATTTAGGCATGCACAATACTTGAAGTCCTTCCAAGATTTTGCCTTATGCAAATCATGGCTTGTGCAGCACAAGAGCTCCACCTGACCTATATATATATCCAGCTATCCCTCCTTGAAGAAAACAAGCAAACAGTGAAGGAGCAAAGGACAATCTTGATTAAGAAACTCGGTGAATACAGGGATACAAGTGCTGGGTAGAAAATCTGTACATGTGAAGTATTATTACAGAGAATCAATGACAGAAATACAGAGGTTTTACTCCAGAAATACAACTACCACAACTGAACAACCATGGCCAGTGAGTAAGGAAGCAGAAGTTCAGTTCAGAATCATAAGAGCCCAATATTTGGCAATACACGTTTGAAGATTCTAGTCAGATTTATGCTTTTGAAAACGCTGCACATGACACGCTCAGTTCATATTATAAGGATTTAAAAATGGAAAAGAACATTTGAAAAACCCAACCCAGCTGCTGAAAAGGAAACTAAACTCAGCCAGGCTAGTCTCACACAGAACCACAGCCGTAGAATTTCAGGAAAATGCCATAGGACTCAGCCTAACCGAGTCAATCCTTGATGATTTTGTAATTGTGGCCCTGCCTTAGTATTTAAACCAGAGAAACCTTGGCCCGTGGTGAAATGATGGCCAAGAGAAGCATGCATGTACAAACAACAAAGGCGGAGGTATTTGGTGAGCTCAAACATAGCGTTCCTAATGAATTTAATAGCGTTCCCGGGGACAAAAACACTGAATGCTTCTGAGGGGCCTGGCCTCGTTACTGCCTGTGTTCTCTGTCCTCTGGCCAGGGACAAGCACAGTGACACACGCACGCACGCACACACGCACGCACGCACGCACGCACGCACGCACGCACTCACGCACGCACTCACGCACGCACTCACGCACGCACGCACGCACGCACGCACGCACGCACGCACGCACGCACTCACACACGCACGCACACACGCACGCACTCACACACGCACTCACACACGCACTCACACACGCACTCACACACGCACTCACACACGCACTCACACACGCACGCACGCACTCACAACTTGCTTGGGGATGACTGGATCTGTGGTTGAAAGGGGCATGAGACTGGTAGAGGATTAGGTTATGACAGAGACAGTGCTGCATGACTAAATATATAGCCTAGGTCTCAGGGAAACGCAGATACACATTCATCTCTGGGGTTGGGGTGACAAATATCCTTAATTATGGAATGGAAATGTAATGGATTTGAGTCATTTAGCAGACATCGTTAACCCGGAGTCACTTAGTTATTTACAGGCTATTAGGATTAAGCGCCTTGCTCAAAGTCACACCGTCTGGATCATATTTTTTCATGTACAACTTAATGTGAAAACTATGATTCACCACAGAAACCAGAGAAGTATAGTTTTGTCCCTCGCTTCTGTGGGACAGAAAAAGGGTTATTTAGAACAAGGCCTTCAATGGACATGTGTGTACTGAAAGGCCTGGATTAGAGAGGCCTACTTAGCTGGCCAATTCAGTACCATACTTTACAGAGGTGGGTGTCCGGGACTAACCCCATGAGAACAAAAGCAGAGCTAAATGCAAGTGCCCACCTAAACAATATAATCCAGCAGGGAAGGGGTGAAGAGAGGGGCAGAAAAGCCACAAAAATCATAAACTTAACGTTGTCCACTAGTTACTCGAATAGAAAAGGAACCGTTACATAATCAGCGCAAAAAGGGGTTCTGTTGACATTCTCTCAGGCATCATGTCTCACCTTCTTGCCAGTGGAGCCCATCTTGGTGAGGCAGGAGCGTCCAAGGGACTGGTACCCACCAATAACCTCAATGTCCTCCGCTGCAGGGTAACGCTTCTTCAGCAGGGAGCCCAGCTGGGCATAGGGGGCCTGGGGGGGAGTGGAGGGGGGACCGGCCTTTCCGGAAGGCTCCTGGGCCTCCGGGGAGCCAGGCTGTGGCTCTGACTTTCGTTTCGGTACCACGGTGAAGGTGTTCCCCTTCCGCCTCAAGACCGCCGGAGTGGGGCTCGGGCTGACGGGCTGAGACGGGTCCACGTCTATGTCATCTATATTGGTAACCGGTAAGTCACTGGTTGTTTCCTCTGGAAATGGCGACTGGACAGAGGGCACTGGGTATGGAGGGGAAGGCACGGGAGTCTTGGTGCCGATGGGGGGAGGAAGGTCTGGTTGGGTTAGCCTGGCTACTCTCACTTCCTCCCACTCCTTGTCTTTCCTTTCGGAGGCTGCTGGAGTGGGTGGAGGTGTGATGGATGTTGGCACTCCTAGAATGGGCATTTCTGCTGCTCTCTGGGAAGGAGGAGACTTGACAGGGCTAGACGGGCCTGTGCTGCCCGGGGAGGCGACGGTTTCATGGCGTTTGGGGATGACAGTGAACGAGTTGCGGGACTGCAGGCGAAGGTTGGCAAGGGCACGGGCCTGGATGTCTCCAGCGGGCAGCAGGGAGAGGTCAGGCTTGGGTGAGGGCCGGATCTCAAATTCAGGTGAAGGGGGAGACGCAGGCGGTGTGGTGGGACCGGCGGGCGACTCGATGCAGACCCTGCGGGTATCCGGAGAGCATGGCACCTTGGGTTTGGGGGGCACCTCTGTGCTATCCCAGTCTCTCTCTCTGAAAGGCTTGGTCTGGGGCCCCGCGGCCTCTTCTCTGGAACCGACCACCACACTGAGACCCCCACTCACCTCAAAACGCTTGCGAAAGGAAGACACCGACTGAGGGGGTCCATCAGAGCATGGGCTGCCGTCAGGTTCACAGGTAGGCGGCTGTGGCTTTGTTTTGGAAGACTGGGAGCTCTGGAAGACGGAGGATGACAACTGTGTGTTGCTTAGGGTGCGGGCTGGTGAGCCAGGCTGTGCGCATGACTTGTATTTTGGCACCAGATCAGGTTGTGGCTTGGGTCGTTGTCTTGGCCTGCTCGAACTGGCCTCCAAGTCCAGCAGGTTCTCTGTGCTGCGAGACTTTGGTTGCAGTTTTCCATAGTTGCTGTCGAATTTCTGCAGCATGCGGCTTACCCTGCCCTGACCCTCTCCTGTCTCAAA
Source organism: Esox niger (assembly GCA_016801105.1). NCBI lineage: Eukaryota > Metazoa > Chordata > Actinopteri > Esociformes > Esocidae > Esox > Esox niger. Next base: position 159,670 of record JACXGJ010000172.1, read on the forward strand.
TGCACCCTCGTGACCAGGACGACCCAGAGTGCTCAAGTTCTCCTCGCTCCTGCTTAATGCGGTGTCATAAATTACCACCTCCTTAGCCCGTATCTCCGTAACCCCACTGCCTCTCCGGTCCAAGAGGTCGTTGAGGGAGCTGTAACTGCTCACCCCATTCTGCTGCAAATAAGACCCGCTTTTAATTCCACTGGCCTCCGGAAAGTAATCCGGATCAGATTCTATGATAATGATATTTTCAGCGCGTATAGTCCGAATTCCAGGAACACTGCCATACAATTCCAATATGTGTTGAACAGGACGAGTGGTACTCTCCCTGTCCTGCCGTTTCTTTCGCTCCTTCTCCAGTTTAATGAAGGGGTTTTCCTGTAACGGGCCTAGACTGTCCTGCAGAACCAGGCTTTCGTGTCCCTCGTCATCCCTTACCGTTTTTTCTAAGTCATAAGGGTCGGTGGCAGTCCAGGGGTCTTTGTTTGTTTTCACCGGCGACAGCTCTGGGGAGGTGGGGGAGCTGCCACGCTTGCTTGCGAAGTGCTGGCTCGCTGGAGTGATGGTGTAGTTACGACCTGAATTAGCGTTGATTCCATTGTCTTTGTTAGAGGCGCTGCTATTTCCCGTTACTTCGCCATTAACCCGCGACGAGCTCGCGCTAGAGCAAGGCTCTGCTGCACCTGCTCCAGACCCGCCGCCCTTTGCTTTCCTCCGTTCGAGAATCTCTCGTTTCCAGGCCGGCATCATTGGGCTCTCCTGCCCAGCCTCCTGGCGGAGTACACGAACTTCTCCTCCACCAGACATTGTAGGGAAAATTTGAATTTCTCCGGGGCTTGGGAGATGGTGTTCCCCGCCTGGGACGGAAAGCTGTATCCACTTATCTGTCGCTGTACCTGCAGCGCCGATTATCGCATATATACATTCATCCCCACGGTCTCTTTCTGTCTTTACGTTCTTCCTCCTCCCTCCCTCCTATACTGATCTTCTGCCAGCGACTCCCGGCCCGCCCTCCGCACCTGTAAACCTACAACGTCATCCTTCAGTCTTCACAGCTACGCCCAAGAAGAAACCCCATTTGGTAATATCGATTTAGAATACACCCCCTTTTCCAAACAGATCACAAATTAGCAAAGGAAATCCCTCCTCTTTCCATTGTTGAGTGAGGAAGGAGGAACTGTCATTTAAGAAACAGCGCTCAGCCCCTTTTGGCTGTTTAACCCTTTCAGTGAATGTTATTTCCTCCTTGAAACTCGTTATCGTCCGATACATTTGTTTTAAAATAGCATGTATTTAATTTGAAATCATTAGTTATACATTGAAGTAGTCTACCAATATTTTAAAAGGTGGAAGGTTTGTGGTGGAATTTGAAAAGTCACAGGTGACTGCAACTGAAATAGTCTCATAAATATCTGCTCATTATTATTTGTAGATCTTCATGTCACAATTAATCCATGATATATTTGGATGTTAATCCTTTCAATTACTGCCTGTGTATGTACGGGCGCAGGGCAATGCAATTGTCGCCAATAAGTGTCATGTTGGATGTCACGTTGATTAAACTGAAACTAGATCCCCACATACTGGTCCTCACTCACTTACTGGGGATCCGCACAGTGTAGTATAAGAGGTACAGGTAGTGAAGCGCAATATGGACAATTGTCCCATAAAGAAGCAACAGAGCTACTCATGTCTACTGGACAGGAAGGTCGATTATACCTCTAGACAAATTGCCCAGCTGAGATACATACATTAGGACACACATTAGTGAGTCTATTCTGAGTACAGGACAGAAATTACTACTACTCCTCATCAAACATTAATCACTGCACTATCACTACAAGTGATTAATCATAATGAGCCACTTGAAATACAAACACTGAAGGAGACAACATCCTGTGAAGGAGTTATTAATCAAATTCACCTTATACGGAAATGTTTTGTTTCTAGGTTTTGCCTCGGGAGACAGAGGGACAGACGGATGGACAAAGAGCAATGTCCAAGACCCATAAAAAAGGAGTGGCTGCAGATTCAACATTTTCTGACCTTAACATCTCAAGAATACGGATGGTTCTGCTCACGTCCACTGATGTTATTACAAATAGATTTCCTCGGACGCAGCAACAGGATAAAACTTTCACATATCATTGGTAAATTGTGACTGACTGATCTACAAATATTAATGGGTTGTTATGATGCAAGCTGTTGGATTTAAGCAACTGACAGACTGTTTGATCTTGTCAAATATTTGTTGGATAAAGTTTATAGCAGGACTCAACTTGCCAGCAGTCAAACTCTTGGTAACGACAGCTAAAGAGTGGCTGGCCAGAAATGGAACTCAGATGTCAGGCATGTTATTTCCATCAAAGAATAAGAACACACTTCATCACTGAAAGTACATAGAACATAAATAAATGTGCAGAATGTGACACACAGAAACCTCTGGAAATCTAACAAGAAATAAGGCATGTTGAAAATATTTTCTGGTAACTGACCAATGTTGGTTGCAGCTTTCAAATCCTGTTGCAGTTGGTGATAAAATGTGTGTGCCTTTTTGGATCAAGATTCCAAACACCATATTAGATCAACAGACATGATGTATTGACTGCAGTTTATTTTTGCCAATGGCACAATGCAGTTTTAGAGGAGGCACTATTTCTGAGACAATAAACCCATACAAACATCATCAAAGATGTGAGACTTCAACTAACTTTTTCATGATTCACAATGTTTACAGTAGCACATGCATGATGAGACCTCTCACCAAGTGATATGTACAAATGATTCCAGTTTAAATTTGTGATACGAGTTCTATTTTTATTTCAACAATGTATAGAAAAACACAAACGTCCGATGACGCCACCATGTTGAGATGAGCCTTCCTTAGAGCATTAGTGTTTTGTTACAGAAGCCCCACCTGTGATTTCAGCAAATTTTAGGTTACCACTCAAACAAGCCCATCCATAGTCTGTGTTCAACAGGTTAAAAAAAGACTAAAGGTGACTGTCAATGGAAGTTCTATAAATCACATTGCATCAAAAACAACAGAATACCCTTTGTAGATCAGTCAGTCCATTTGCTCATTTGGTTTTGATGCTCTGGAACTCTAGAGGTCAGGGAAAAAAATCTTATCTGCAGCCATGGGCCTGAAATTAATATAATCAATTAGGGAAAACTTATAATCTTGTGAATGAATGTAATAATACCTCAAATTAACCTTTACAGTTGAAGGAGCTTCATATTGAGAAATGTTAGATTATTTTGAGTCCATCAAGCACAAATGATATATTAATTCACTTGCTTGTGAACTGTACTAATTTCAACAGCCTTCCCATGTTGCCTTTGGTGTTGGAAAGCAAGCAGTGACCTGGTGTTGGAAAGCAAGCAGTGACCTGGTGTTGGAAAGCAAGCAGTGACCTGGTGTTGGAAAGCAAGCAGTGACCTGGTGTTGGAAAGCAAGCAGTGACCTGGTGTTGGAAAGCAAGCAGTGACCTGGTGTTGGAAAGCAAGCAGTGACCTGGTGTTGGAAAGCAAGCAGTGAC